>JANHFL010004590.1:38358-51597 GCA_032468155.1 Oxyrhabdium leporinum | reverse complement strand
ATCTATCTATCTATCTATCTATCTATCTATCTATCTATCTATCTATCTATCTATCTATCTATCTATCTATCTTTTGGATTCGTTTTTATAGTATTGAAAATCCACATCTCTTTTTTGTTCATATTTCCCCCCAAAATACAGAACTGTGTTATGCAACAATCTTTAACATCCTTTTAAAAATTCAATTTTTCATTTAAAGCAGTTCCTTTTTACACACGTTTCCCAGATGTAGGCATTTAAAATAAATCAACAGAATCAAATATCCATTTTTGTATGCATCTCATAGCAATTCTCTAATAAGCCTGTATATGGAATTTTGACTGATTCGAGAAGATCCCGTTCAAAGTCATTCAATGTCATCAATCTTACAAAACTGCTTGCCTAGAAATACATGGCAGTTTTTTTAAAAAAACATTATTAGTATTTTTAGGCTTCCAGAGGTGAATTGATTCTCTTTCTGTCATCTTGCCGCATTTCTTGATTTCCCCTGGAATTTGCAAAGATCAGAAAAAGGCTTCTGCCCACAGTCAGTCAATGGAAGAGGAAGATATGGATGTCATGGAACATGAGAATAACTTTGGAAGTGGGAGGGAGGAGAGAGATGTCACCTAGAGAATGATCAGATAAAAGGTGGAGGAGCCCACAACTGAATAACAAGCAGAGAAAGAAACTTAGAAAGGCTCTGCCTTAACTCATCAAGCAATAAAAAGAGAGGCAGAGAGATCTGTACTTCAGGCTTGCAAGATTCTGTTAATGTAGTCTTACAATGAAATACAAGCAGCTCATCTTGTTTTTTACAGTCTGGTCTGTTTGGGAGGCTGACAGTGGAAGAGAGCAAATCAAATTTATTTTATTTTTTATTTATAATTTTTCAAACCAAAATGAAAGCACGAATAATATAAAAATAAAGTGACAGGGATGATAGGCACCTTAGTGCACTTATGGACAGCCCCCTTTACGGACCTCTTAAATATGAAGTGAAGTCCACAGAAGTCTATTTGTGACTAAAACTGTGAAAATGTGTAGCTGAGACAACTGAATCAGGTAGAGCATTCCAGACTTTGACAACTCTATTACAAAAATTGTATTTTTTACAGTCAAGTTTAGAACGGTTTACATTGAGTTTAAAACGGTTGTTTGCGCGTGTATTATTGTGATTAAAACAGAAAAGGCATTTTACAGGTAGAACATTGCTACATACCATACAATTTTGTGTGCAATACCTAACTCTGACCGCAAGCGACACAGTTCCAGGTTATTCAAACCAGGAATTTTGAGCCTAGTAGCGTAGGGAATTAGATTATGTACGGAAGAGTGCAAAACTTTTCTCGTAAAATCAACCCAACCATTTACTTTTTTTCCCCTTAGAAGTGAGCTGAGATCCCATTGCTTTGCAAAGCAGCTGTGAGAACATTTAGCTCAAATGTTCACAGTGAAACACTCCTTGAAAAATCTACAAGGCTCTGTTGTACTGTGTTTGAATGAGCATCACCATAAAATAGAAGGCCCAACAACACGGATTCCCTTAGCCAATTCATCCTTACTTATTTTGCAATGTATTAGTCTTCAATGAACTGAATTGAATCAGCCCTGCCAAGAGCTTTGACGGGCTTTAAAGATTGAACTGACAATGTTGTTGTTTTTTCAGCTAGAATTACCGATGTCTATTGATCACATATTGCTTTAAAAACCCTCCAGAGAGGCTCTGTTTTCCTTTTCTGAGTGTATAGTTGTTTTGCAATCAAGTGTTATTCATGAAAACCTATAGATGTCTACTCAAAAAAGCCCCATTAAAATCAATAGGATTTAATTCCTAGTGAGTATCAGATTGCCTCCTAATTGTGAGAATCTGATAAATTAGGAGACCTTTTTTGAACCAAAGCGCTAATAAAATTCTCTTTGCGGAATTATTGAGGTGATGCAAATCTCCCTGAAGAAGCATTTGCATTGAGTCAAAACTTCTACTGGTGGTTCCATTGGCTTTTAGTCCTCTAGAGATGACTGAGCTCTTCCAGTGATCAGTGGAAGCCCAGTGGGGCAGTGGGTAGAATGCAGTATTGCAGACAAACTCTGTCCCCAGCCTGGAGTTTGATCCTGACAGGCGGATTCAGCCTTCCAACCTTCCAAGGTTGGTAAAATGAGGACCCAGATTGTTGGGGGGGGGGGCAATATGCTGACATTGTAAACTTCCCAGAGAGCGGGGCAGTATATAAATCTAAATGCTATTGCTATTGGAATCAAAAAGTTGTGTGGACACTTTGTTTTGCTCAGGAGTGAGGGAGCAATGTTGTTTCATGGAGGACCTTGGAAGATGTACATCACTCAAGCCTTTGTCATTGTGTAGCCCCTCTCCCCTTTGAAGGTCTTCACAGCTCTTCTGTTTCACCCTCACTGACTCCCACAATTGTGAGAGAATGACAGATTTGTTAGAAGAACAAAAGATGATTTAAACATTTGATGGGTTGATGGTAGAGGTTTTTCATTCAGAACTCATGATGCAGACACTTTTGATTTGAATTCTTGCTTTAGGTACAGTTAGCTCTGATGGGAATGACCCAAAAAGTCCATAGCATTTGGACAAAAGTGTCCAGCAAGTCATTTGCAGTTTCACTGTAGTAGGAGAGAAAAATAATAACAATAGGGAAAACTATTTTGCCCTTCTAATGTGTAGAACTTTACAGAAACAGCCCTCTCCATGGAAGGTGTCTGCTTTTTAAAAAGCTGAAACATGGTCACCCTATTAGATTGCCTAAAGAGAAGAAAAGGGATTAAATCGATTTCTAGAGTAACAGCTTGCAACAGAACATCATACAACACAGTGTTTATATCCTGCAACTTTAAATGGCATTTGAACAACAGTTCAAAGGAAAATTACAAGAGATTCTTCAAATGTAATTAGCTCTCCAAAGCAAATGGGACTTCAAAAAGAAAGAAAACAAAAGAATAGTTAAGTTTTTCTAAAATGCCAGTAGAGAGGAGTCATGCTAAGAGAAAGTTCTTTCCCTAGTCATCATCAATCTAATGGCTTTTAAAGCTGGGTTAGAAAGGAGACTTCTGAATGGATAGTAGATCCTAAAATAGGAGTGGACAACTGCTGTAAGTCAACTTTAAGACCTGTGGACGTCAACTTCCAGAATTCTGGGAGTTGAAGTCCACAAGTCATAAAGTTGACCTAGTTGACCACTCCTGTCCTCAAAGGTAAGCAGGATGTTTACATGTTGATGGTCATGCTTTTCCAACTGGGCACATTCTAGATCTGTCAGAGGGGACTTGATGAAGTCATAACAAATTCCTGAATTCCTACCCAACCCATCTAGAACATGGCTACAGGTAGTCCTTAATTTATGACTAGTCACTTGACAACTGTTCAGAATTATAACAGATCTCTCAAAAGCTACCTATGACTTTTTCTTGAAGTTATGATGGCTACACACACACAGAGAGAGTCATATCATATTTAGGACACTTAACTATCAGCTCACTTTTATGTGAGGGTCCTGTGGTCATATAACCATAATTTTTGATATTTTTGCCCTTTACTTTCACTTCCTGGCTAAAAATGCCCATTGAGAGAAAATTGATTTGGTTAACAACCACCATATTCACTTAATAGCTGCCGCAAAAAAATATTTAAAAAATCAGGTCTGGTAATATGATGTCTCAGCTTACATCTGCAATGACTTATAACCATAATCCTGGACTCAATTACTGTCATAAGTCAAGGACTATCTGTAGTTGAAGAAGGATCACCAACCTTTAAATGCATCTGCTTGTGGATTGTGGACAATGGGTAGTGAATTGAAAACTATCAGATAGGTGGTCTTTCAATCATCCCAAGATTTAAATCTTGGTTTCAGAATTAAAAACTTAGCAATACTATTTAAATTCAGATCCAGATAGCCATAAATAGCAGAGATAGTGATACTAACTCTTCTAGAGGCCATCATTGATGTTTGAACTTAGAGTCGCCATACACGCTGTCCAATTTCATCCAACTCTGTTGCTCTGGGCACCGAGTTCCCATTTTGTCCTTCAAGTATTCTTTTAAAAGTGCCTTTAAAAAGAGGGGGGGGGAACCTAAAAGGAAGCTCTAATGCTGAAACAAAATGTGCAACGTATACCCAATTACATGAGTATGAATAATGTAGTGCACACATTTTTTTTTCCAGTCTATATTGACCTTGGCCTCTTCCCGTAGATAAGCGCCGATTATTGCCATTTGCATCTTCCATTCCCATTTTCAAACCAAACACTGTCAGTCAGAGGAATTATTTGCAGAACCATCATATCCCTGTACAGTTCATTTTTCCATTCCGTCCCTTGACTCTCTACAATGAGTACATTAAAACCTACATTTTGTTTGGCATTCTCGAAGGAGGGGAGGAAAAACAACAACCCTATCTCATTTGGATTCTTCTTCTCCCCCCCACCCTTTGCAGCCTTAAGCATTTACAATCTGTGTAGTCTTGATCAAAGCAGCTGTTTTGGAGACTGTTGGAAATTAAATTAGAGAAAATGTTACAAGGACAGATGCAGGGGTGAGATCTGCAACCAGTTTCTGCAATTTGTCTCTCTATGCGAGTGTCTTTGAATCAGAGTTGACTCTTAGCTATTGTCTGAATGAGTCCCTGAAGTTTCCTTGGCAATATTATGGATGTGGTTTGCCATTGCCTCCTTCTCAGGACTGACTGGCCCAAAGTCACCCAATTGACTTTATGCTAAGGTGAGATTAGAACTCACTGTCTCCCATTTCTAGCCTGGTGCTTTAACCCGCTATACAAAACTGGCTCTCTAGGAGAAGTACTGTTGAAACTCATTCTGGGGGGTTTTTCCCCATTTTGTCTGCTGATATCCTGATGGATGCAAGACTACAAAATCTGAGAATATCTGTGATATATAGAGTGATAATTATTGACAGTACAGTAAATATATCTCTTACCCCATTTTAACCATAATGAAATTGTTAGTTTTATTCCCAAGAGAGGGGACTCAAATTCATGTATCTTTTTAGAGGTTGTAGTACTGCAAGATTTGAGATTCCATGCTATAATCAGATTTCACTCTGACCTCTCAATCTTCGAGTCAGACAATTAATTGCATTTTTAATACAGATTTCTTTTTTCCCCTGTTTTCTCCTTTGTGGAGCAGGACTTTACATTTCAAATACAAAATGTTTCCAAAGTTTATATCACATTTCAGTTCAAGAGCCATGATGGTGCAATGGTTAGAAAGCAGTATGGCAGGTTAACTCTGCCCACAGCCTGGAGTTTGATCCTGATGAGGTTCATGGTTGACTCAGCCTTCCACCCTTCTGAGGGCAATATGCTGACTTTCTAAACTGCTTTGAGAGGGCTGTAAAGCACTATGAAGTGGTATATACCTCTAAGTGCTATTGCTATAACCAAATCTCAATCTTTAAGAGTGGTGGCCCATCTGCTGATGTTCAAATTTGGAATTGTGCCATGAAGGTATGTACCAAATTTCATTCCAATAACTGAATGTTCCTCAAGGGGAAAAAAAAAAGATGAGTTAAACCCAAGATTAATTTCTGCAGAGATATTGGGAGTTTGATGGAGAATTATATGGACTTTACTGTCTAGGGGTGATATTTACTTCATAGGTGAGATACTGTATTCAGGGCACAATTTCTTTGCTTTAAATTTAGCAAAGTGATACCATATTATGGTTTTGCTGAGCGCATCATTTTGTTCTCTGCTAAGATATAAGGTATTATTAGCTGAGGCATTCGATTTTTCTCTCCTATGCCTCCTTGGTCTGTGTGTGTATATGTGCGTGTATGCCATATTGATTGGGTCTAAAAGACTCATTCAACAAATGTGAATAAAATGAGTTGTGGATTTTAGATATAAGCGCTGCAGTGAAGGAACTAACAGCTTTAGCCAAAACCTATTACAGTGTGTTATGTTGAGAAATTTATTGAACTTACTCTGTTCTAAGAAGTACTAGTTAGTAAAAAAAAACCACAACTCAGAGTGGGTTCAACCATCATCTGTACATTTTTCATGGGTTTCTTGGGTATAATACATTATACCTAGACAAATAAATTGATTAAGTCTTAATAGAATGGGCTGCTTTCTACATACTAAGACATAACAGATTCTAATACAATAATGGACCTCAGCTACTTTCTCCATTTAGTCCAGTGGTTTTAATGAACCCAGCCATATAATCTATATTTTTTTTTAACCCAGAAAATTAAAAGCCAGTCTTGTTTAGTTTGCTGAAAGATTGCCTTAAGGAAGCAGAAGGAAAAAGGGTGTAGGGTTACAATTTTCTGGCTCTCACAATCTGCTATTACAGCCCACTTTGTCTTCCAAGCCACCACTCGATTGCTAAAATACAGAGGCCCATCTTGTCTCTCAAACAGTAGGCATGGCTCAAAGGCTTACAATTGCTATTCCTACCCACACATGTCTGTGCAAAGTACTATAATTTCACTCCTGCCTTCTGTTTCAAAGCAGCTGTGGAAAGTAGAAGTTGAAACACTTTAAGACTCTGTGTGTTTAATCAGCCTAATAAATATATAGTGTGGGAAGCGAGATGAAGAAACTGATCTTCCAAGAAATTCTTATTTCTCAGCAGCAGCAACCAGCAAAATCAATGGAAAGGGAACTTGGAAGAGGTACTTTGGCAATAATTGGAAAGCCACAATGTATGCAACTCCGAAATTAGCCACACATTTCTAGTAGTTAAATTGGTCTGGAGTCCTGTTGGATGATTATAAATCAGAACACTAACCTCTAACAAATCTGTTCTTGATCCTGAAGGATAGTGTTAAAAAAAAACCCCTCCATGAATTTATGATGGTGTTTTTAACTGAACTATTAATAACAACAAGGCCCTTTGACTCACCTCAAAATAAGCCAAAGAAGAGGAAGTTGAACTATTTTGCTGTGCATTAAATCTTTTAACATTTTACTGTGTTTTCCACTCCCCCCCCCCCACCCCCAGAAGTGTGAAGTTACATTATTTCATTAATTCCGTTGCAAACAGGTATGTATTTGCTTCTTAATATGTTAGCCCGATTGATTGAAAGTATTTTTCACTGGCAGTCTTTTGAATATGCACCCACACATATGTGGATCAACCTTGTTTGAATGTGAATGTGAATATTCAAATAAGGTCATATCATATTGAAGCAGATTACTTAGATTCTGATTTTATTTCATTATGTGACTGCACAGTACTATAAGTAGTATGGATGGATGGATATGAGGCTGAGAGAGATGAGACTGCAAAGATAAATCATGAGATAATTAATTTTGCCCTCCCTTCTTTGAGTTTTGATACAATATTCTCAGCAGAGCAAGTGAAGATGTAAATATATATATCTCAAAGGTGCTTTTTCAAAACAACAACAACTTTTTTCCCCCCTTGAGGAAGACATTTTGATTCTTATTCAAGAAGCTTCATTGGTTTTATATCAGAGCCGATGAAGCTTCTTGGATGAGAAGTGAAATGTCTTCCTCTTCAAGGGAAAAAAAGAACCGTCCAGTTGCCTTTTGACAAAGCACCTTTGAGACAATTATGACCCGGATGATTGAGAATCCCCACAGATATAAATATACAGGCTTAGAAAGGTTAAGACTAAATTTAGACAATTGTCTATTGGAGACACTGCAGCATTTGTTTTCATCAGGCAAAGTTGGATTAGCTGATCTGAAGTATTTCCTCCAGCTGTAGTTTTTTTCTGGAATGTTTTGAAAACATTTTGCCTAGTTTTTTAGGAGTTCATATCCAAAGCTGGTAACAAAATGTTACATGTCTTGATATTCCTTTAGGCTTTTATATTCCTCCTAAATCATATTTGGAGTTTTGCGAATGTTCCTTTTTCCTTCCCAAATCTTGAACTCTCTTCCTTAAACATCATTTTGGCTACAAAGCTTGCTGAAAACAAGAGAATTATGAAAGCTCGTTGGGATTTTTGTACCTAGGAAGAATGGCTGCGATGGTCTGGTGCTCCCAGGAGATTTCACAGTATGCAAATTGAGCAATGATTTCTCATTCAGAACATGTTCAGCTTGGCTTCTTTCTCCTTAAAGTACAACCATACTACATGAAAAGTTGGTAAGCAGAGACTCCCTTTCTCAATCTATTGCCCTCCAAACACATTGGAATTATGGGAAGAAATATCCATCTGGTTCAGTTCCAAGCAGGGAGAAAGACACTAGAAACATGGAGGCTGATTGGAAAGCTGTTTTAATGATGAAGAAGATCACATGGAGTTGAGAGTGGGTTGTTTTTTTTTATACCTTCTCTTGGTCTTTGCACTTGAACTTCCTGTTCCTGTTCAAGAACATGTATTCTATTGGCTGTTGTCAGACTCCCATGGGGCCATGTAGGGGTTATGTAGGGGTTATAGCTGGCTCTATAGGCAAAGTACAAATCGTAGGTGTTTGAGCAAAGTTTGGTTGAGGTTTCTGAGGGTTTTGCAATGAAGAGGCATTGGGCAATTCCTATTGTGGCTGAGGGCTAATCCTACCTTTGTGCAGACCTTGCTGCAGGGAATTTCAAAATATCCTATCTTGAATGGATTTCTGCCTGCAGTATTTGCTTTGGCTATGAATAGAGCTACCTAGATACTTGGCTTCTTTCAAGAAGCTCTTTATCTCTTAAAGTGCTGACATCCGCTGAGGGCTATTAAGAAAGGTGGGGGGCTGCTTTCTCCCTCTAAAAAAACATGTTTCTCCATTTCTCATTCAGGGAAATATAATATTCTGCCTTTTTAATATTTCTTAAAAATATTTCATTCTTCTAGGAAGCGGGGGGAGGGGGGAGGCTTCCCTCAGACTATAAAACAAAACAAAACAAGCCCCATTGACTGGACTTCAATTCATGTCACCTTACCCAATACATATGTGTTGGGGAGTTGATGGGACTCATAAATCAGCACACACATAGTTCAGCACACAACACAGCTGTAATTTACACATATGCATACTTCAATGAATCCTCATTGAACAGAAGCTGATAAAACTTTTTATTGATGAATTATTATATAGATAATTATGCTTAGCTATTTAGATATTTAGGATGCTGTCAAACAAATGTGTTCTACAAAGCAAACAATAAAACCCAAGTCAATCAATTTTCAATTTAGCACCTCCTGTAAAGTATCTATCACTATGACAATCTGAATGTATATTCTTTCTGTCTTCTCCCTCCTCCCCACCCCTCAAAAAAATCTTCTGATGTAGACAAATTCAGCTCTGGTCTTAAAAAAAAGAAGAGAGAGAGAAAATGGTTGCTCAGCCCTGGGAAATCTTTTTAAGTGAGAAAATTACTCAGAATAGCTGTGCCTTGATCTGTGTTATCCTTTAAAAGAACGTGGAATCATAGGACTGGAAGGAACTTCAGAGGTCTTCTAGTTCAAGTCCCTGCTCAAGATCTTTCTGCTCAAAGAGTTGTCAGTCTATTTTTGAAAACCTCCAGTGATGGAGCACCCACAACCCCAGGAGGCAAGGCCATTCCACTGATTAATTGTTCTCACTTTCAGAAAATTTCTCCTTCTAGGTTGAATCTCTCGAACAAGCTTCTACCTATTGCATCTTGTCCTGCCCTCAGATGCTTTGAAGAATAACTTGACCTTCTCTGTGACAGCCCTTCAAATACGGGAGAACAATGATCATGTTTCCTCCATCCCTCTCTTTGATAGGCTGGACATATCCAACTCCCTTAACCGTCATACATTTTAGCCTTCACCCCCTTTCTCATCTTTGTTGCTCTTCTCTGCATACTTTCTAGAGTCTCCACATCCTATCAGGGTGACCAGAACTGCATGCAGTATTCCAAGAGTAGCCTCACTAGTATGATATAAATTAATATAATCACTTCTTATGATCTTGATGTTATCCCTCTGTTGATGCCAATGCCTGCACTGGCTTTTTTGGCAGCTGTAGCACATCACTGAGTCATACTTAAATGGTGGTTCACTACAACACCTAGATCTCGCTCACAGTTGCTACAGTTGAGCCAGGTACCACCTATCTGTACCTGTGCATTTAGGTTTTTTCTTGCCTAAGTGCAGAATCTTACTTTCCTCACCACTGAACTGCATTTTGTTGGATAGGGCCCAATGCTCAAGTCTGTCAAGCTCCTTCTGAATCTTGAGTCTATCTTCCAAAGAGAATTTTGTACGGCTTTCAAGATTCTGTTAATATATCTAGAACCAGCCCTGAATTAACAACCATTAACCATAATAAGCACTATTTAGGGGCATCAAGGGAAGAGAGTCATTAGAGAGGGTTTCCCCCCCACCATAGCTGTGTTATGCCCTTAATTCTTTCATTGCCACATTCAACTTTAGTTTTCAGCACTATTTGAGTTTTAATATCTTATCAGTGAAGCAATTGAAAGGCACGGTGTTGGGCTGTATTTAAGAAATAAGTTGGCCTTAACCTGGCCCTGTCTACCACCATAAAGTAGCTTTCCTAGAATACCCACTATATCTGTTCCTTGACCTTGCTTCTCTTAGAAGGCTGTCCACCCTGTCTCTTCTCTCTTCTTAACTGTGCTTCCAGAAAACCAGGCAAGAGAGAAAGCAACGATCGTGCAAAACTCTGGAGGCGTCTGAGAAATGCCATGAGGACATATCTTCACCAGACAACAGGAGCAAGTCAGCTCTGATTTGATTGTAACAAGAGAGGCATTCAACCTTGCTCCTGGTTGTGTTCCCTACTCTAGTTTTGCCTACAGTTAGAAGGTTGGTTCTGAAGAATAAAGAGCTAGGATCCTCTGGGACTTCCAGATCCAATCAGGCAAGTAAATACTGACCAATCAACCAGACATTGTGGTTGTAGGCACAGACAGAAGACAACAGTGGTGATAGATGCAGTGGTGCCAAGTGTCAGAACCATCAGGAAGGAGTACGAGAAGCTGGAGAGGTAGTGGGGCAGTAGCACACATACATATGTAGAATTGAGTCAGTTTTTAACTCCTAGCCATTGCTGGACCAGTCCCTGCAATTTTCTTGATAAGGTTTTATTGGAAGCAGTTTGCCATTTCCTTCTTTTTAGGGTTGAGAGAGAGAGACTGGCCCAAGGTCACACAACTGCTTTGTGACTCAGGCAGGACTAGAACTCAAAATATCTCAGTTTCTAGTCTGTTGCTTTAATGCCAACCTGGCTCTATAAAGTATAGATATAGATATATAAACCTGAGGGAAAGAAGGGATATATAAATAAAACTACATCATATGATTTACTTGTCAAAGTATCAAATCAAATCATTATTATTACAGTTACAGGGCTGAAATAAAATACAGTGAAGCAAGAAGAATGAGCATACAATGCTAGAAATAAAAAAGCTGTAATAATATAAAATAAAGAAAGAAAGAACAGAAGGTAAGAATTTATTACCATTCTTCAATAACAAGGAGAGACAGATGGTACATACAGAGGGAAAAAAACTGAGCAGCCCTGAAGGATGTATCTGAATCCTGACTGGATAGATGGAATGGCAGAAATCATCCTGTTATCTGAGAATTTTGGTTTGATAGAAGATGTCAGTCATCCAGGATTCTCTGCAAAGCAAGAGCAGAAAAGAAGGAAGTGGCTGTAAGATTTTGCTGAGCTACCGCCATCAGGGTGTATGTTCTGACGTACAGGAATATTTTTGTAACGTACCAACAAAACCAGTAAGGGAAATTTGAGCAGCCTGATTAAAAATCTATCAAAGATTCCAAACAGCAATGGAAGAAAAGTAGGAAGTTGGTGCATGCTGATTAAAAAAAATAATCCTACAGACTGTCGAGTAAGGATCCAAGCTCATTTTTTTTTTAAAAAAATCAACACCCCAGATATAGATAGCCCTTGACTTACAAAGGTTCATTTAATGATCCCTTAAAGTTGCAACGACACTGAAAAAAGTGGCTTATGACCATTTTTCACACTTATGACCATTGCCGCATCCCCATGGTCACCTGATTAAAATTCAGACACTTGTCAACTGACCCATATTTAGGATGGTTGCAAGGTTCTGGAGAGATATGATCATCTTTTGGGACCTTTTGACAAGCAAAGTCACTGGGGGAGTCAGACTCACTTAGCAACCGTGTTACTAACTTAACAATGGCAGTGATTCACTTAACAACTGTGGCAAGGAAGCTCATAAAATGGGACAAAATTCACTTAACTAATGTCTCACTTAGCAGCAGAAATTTTGGGCCCAATTGTGCTCGTAAGTCGAGAACTGCCTGTACAATATTCTGCTTCAGAACATCATTACTAATTGAAAATTTGTAAAAGAATGAAAGTATATTGATTTCAGATTTTTTTTTTAAAAAAACCCTCACATTAAGCAAGTTATAAAGAAGGGGAAAAGGGCATTAAATTTTCTAGATGCATCAAAGTGTGAAAAAACAATAAGAGCTGTGAAATGATTGCTGTTTTACTCATGTTGGCCGATTACTTGGTTTACTCTTAAGAAATATCCAACGGAGGATCAAAATGGCAGTAAAGAAGGGACAAGGTTTAAATTCTGCAGAACTCATCATCAAATAATATGGTAAAAAAAATCGGGAATGAGGAAGCAGCAAGGAAGTCCCCACCCCACCCCAACCCAATTACAGGATTGTAATTGGATTACAATTATAGGATTACAGTCATGAAGTTGCTGTTCCTACCCAACTTCAAGATGGTCATGATAAACAAAACAAGTCATGGCAGATATTGATAGGAATGTGTTGCACTTCAAGAGACAAAGAGCAATGTCTGTAAGCTCCCCAGCTCTTAAAACACAAAGAGTGTCTCTGTAGTGCAGGAGTGTTAAACACAAGGCCCGTGGGCTGGATCCAGCCTGCGATGTGGTTGGATCCGGCCTGCTGGTCTAACCTGGAAAATGCAAGGGGCCGGCCCGCAGGGCTTTGGCCTGATCTACCCAGTGCAAAGTGGAAACATTGGGCTAGTGTGGCTTCAGCCTGATCTACCCAGTGCAAAGTGGAAACATTGAGCTAGTGTGGCTTCGGCCTGGTCTACCCAGTGCAAAAAGGTAACCTGCCAGCAGTTTGGGGAGTGGTGTCAAGCTGGCCACGGCCCCCCAGTCAGCCATGCCCACCCAATCAGCCACACCTGCCTGGCCCCCCCAAAGTCAACCACAGCCCTGATGTGGCCCTCAATGGAATTGAGTTTGACACCCTGCTGTCATACTCTCTATGTGCATGACTGCATTCCCACTCACGCTAGTAATACTATTACTAAATTTGCAGATGATACAACAGTG
>JANHFL010004589.1:89742-105778 GCA_032468155.1 Oxyrhabdium leporinum | reverse complement strand
ACTCTAGAGTGAAGAGAAGACCAACCAGGATGATTAGGGGACTGGAGACTAAAACGTATGATGAACGGTTACAGGAACTGGGCTTGGCTAGTCTAGTGAAGAGAAGGACCAGGGGAGACATGATAGTAGTGTTTCAATATTTAAGCGGCTGCCATAGAGAGGAAGGGGTCAAGCTATTTTCCAAAGCACCTGAAGGCCAGACAAGGAATAATGGATGGAAACTGAACAAGGGGAGATTTAACCTGGAAATAAGGAGAAATTTTCTGACAGTGAGAACAATCAACCAATGGAACAGCTTGCCCTCGGATGTTGTGGGAGCTTCATCACTGGAGACTTTCAAAAAGAGATTGGACTGCCATTTGTCAGGGTCTCCTGCTTGGGCAGGGGGTTGGACTAGATGACCTACAAGGTTCCTTCCAACTCTGTTAATCTAATCTAATCTAATCCTTCTCCACACCTGCAGCAACCAATCAGAGCGCAGATTGCCTCACGCAGGCGCCAGTATTCTCCAATCAATCAATCACAACTGCATGTTCTGGCTCACTGCCTAACCCCACTGCTCCAATTGCTAAATTTAAGTATCTTAACATCTTTGATAAGATTAGAGAGAGATAGTGACTATGGCCACAGTCACCGTATATCGCTTATTATAAAGGACTCTGCTTTATTTCAGAAAACTCTCCTTTAGATGTAGTTATTTCATTATTTATTTGCTTAGCTTTGCTCTTGAATTTTCTCTTATAAAGCAAAACATATACATTTTTTCCTTATGAGTCTCGTTCAGATTTGCCCCCTTTCATAATTTGTCCTTTACTTTTCTTCAAGAAGATATGGTCACTGTAATTATGGCACACACACACACACACAAAAGGAGTTTACAGTATAAAAAAAGGAGGGCTTTCTTAAATTATTTTTCTTTTACTTTTTATGACCTAAGACTAGTTTTCCGCTAAATTTGTAATACAGATTATACAGTTCTTTCTTTTCTTTTTTGTATGATGTCAAAGTAACCAATTTAGAATGATTTGTGATTTGTTTATATGGGAAAGCTACAGGACTTGAAACCTTTCCAGCTAGCTTCAAGTCGGAAATCAGTGGGGGTGTTTTGGATGCACTCAGGCCTGCTGGTTGATAAATCTTTGTGAGTAGGTGTTTTAACTAGAAGAACTGATAGTAGAGAACATTGCCTAGTTTCATCTTTGTCAGTCATTTCCTAACCAAAGAATAAAAATGTGCTCTTTTTTAGTTCTAGCCTCACTTGCCCTAGGAAGTTTTCTATCCCATTTGTTTTGCTCCAGTGAGATACCTCTCGGGCCTGCTTTGCTCTTCATAAATATACCAAATTTGTATTTGTGTAGAAGCCTGGCAGGTTTCTGAAAGAGCTGAAAGAGCTGTGTGCTGGTCCTTATGATTTGTTTGCTTCTACTTTGCTCTCATCTACCAGGAAAAGGTATACTTTCCATCCTCAAATTAGGGGTTCAAAGAAGCCAGAAATCATAACAAAAAGGACAAGTCTTGCTCCAGGATTCTGGACTGCAGGGAGATCAAGTAAAAATAATGAGATAATGTGTTTTAAAAAGCCAAGGTGGGGAGGCAGCCTATAAACCATATGCATCCACAGTGCAGCACATAGCACACATGAAAAATAAAATATTGCTATTTTTTCAAATAAATCCCATTAGTTTGAAAGTCAGTGAAGAAACAAAATTATCTGCATTTATAAAGTTGTCAGCCTTGCAAGGTACAAGTCTGAAAGTACATCTCTTCCTCCTAGCTTTTCCAATCCAAGAAACTAGGGTCTCTTCTGAGAAATTTACCACATGTCGATTCCTTCTGTGGGCTAAGTTGCTGCTTGTCTGACTGTTGTCTAGTCTGTGGCTCTTCCTCTGGTCTCCCAAGGTCATACCCACATATCATTACCCGTTGTAGCCTGCAGATGCCTCAGTTGCCTAACACCAAAATTTCCCTCAGCTTCCCTCCCTTTCTATTATGCTTTCCAGTGCATCCAGTGTTTGCTTTCCTATGATTTGGATCCACACCATCAATAATCTCCCTGGTTCCAGTGCTCTTCCTGTATGATGTTGTTACAATGTTTCATAGAATGGGTAAATGATCTGAAAGCTGATTGATTTGTGATGTTAGTCAAATTGGAAATAGGCAAGTCAGGGTCAGGTATGCAAAAGGGAGGATTGGAGAGCTACCTTTTGCTGAGAATAACAATAGTGTAGTAAAAATATTTGTTCAAAATAATTTTAAAGCAGAAAGGTAAAAAAAAAAAGAATGTCATTGTCTATGAGTTTGGAGCACAAAAAGATAGTGACCTCATTCTAATATAAATGTTTGGATGAGATAGGAACAAGCTCAATAGCCATGCTTGTTGTACTGCCAAAGCTCCTGGAGAGCTTTCCCCAGAAAAAAAGTGGGAGACTGTATAGAAGCTTTTGTATGATGAGAAAGTCTCAAGATGTGCAAATCCATAGAAACAACCCCCCCCCTGTTTTTTTAGAAGGACTCTCTGGTGTATTGCTTGAAAATCTGTCCAAAAAAATAGAAGGCATATTAATTTTAAGTGCCAGACTTCTTCAAATTCAAAAGAAATCAAAGTTCTTGATTACAATGTTTTATTGGCTGTTAAAATGAATAATTTGATGCTTTCCACTCAGGAAACTAATGACCTGGTAAAAAGGTAGGCATATATAATCAGAAAACTAGAGAAGTAAGAATGAATTTTTTGAAGTTAACAACTAATGAAAAATGAAAAAAATAGAATTGGGACTGTTTCATACTTAAGCTGTAGACAAAAATACAGATCCATCAATAAATAAATATTTGAGTCTATATTTAGACAGAATAACAGAGCTGGAAGGGACCTTAGAGGTCTTCTAGTGCAACCCCTTGCTCATACTGGAAACCCTATACCATTTCAGACAAATGGTTGTCCAATCTCTTCTTCAAAACCTTCAGTGTCAGAGCACTCCCTATTTCTGGAGGCATGTTGTCCCACTGATTAATTGTTCTAACTGTCAGAAAATTCCTCCTTAGTTCTAGGTTGCTTCTCTCTTCAATTGGTTTCCATCCATTGCTTCTTGTGCTTCAGGTGCTTCAGAGAATAGGTTGACACACTGCTCTACAAACCTACAGTATATATTTTACAGATGCTTTGGTAATTTCATATTTGGTAGAATATTGCAATAGCCATGTTGTGATGCTGGTGCAATCAATGATTTTTATAACAAATACAAGCTGGGCCAAATGAAAACAGAGATGTTCACATCTCATAATGACTATTATGTTGAGTAGATTCAGTGGTAGAGCAGTACAACTGAATTGTGTCATTACATAGTTAGTTCAGCAGCACTGAACAAACCACGGATATCTGGAGATTTCTAACAATCATTCAATTGTCTTCTGAAATATTTTGAGCAACGTAAAGATAACTATGCAATTCTAATTCTGCAACCCAAAAGCCAATGATAGCAATAATGGGTTTCATTATCCCTACTGCTTCAAAATGTGGCTTGATAACTCTGGATTTCATTTTCCACATAGTACATAAATTGAAGGTACTGAATAAGAAGACAATAGCTTAATGAGTCATCAATTAAAGGTCTTATGGATATAGGCCCCCAAGAAATAATCAAGTGGATATTAATTCTATAATTATAGTAAAAAATGGCCTGTGTGGTCATTTGGAAGAAACGTTTCCAGACAATGAAGTGTAGATATGATCTGATTTTGAGTGTGCAGCATTAGCATTGTATGACTTCAGTATTAAGCATTAATTCTTAGTTACATCAATTATGAATACATTATTAAATATTAATACATTTTATATTTATTATGTTAATATATTAATCATTATTGATATATTAATTATTAATTATTAAAATTTAATAAAATATTAATATTTGATAAAATAAAAAACCTCATTTTTAATCACCCTGTAATCCCTTAATTCAGGTTAGAGTCCGGCCCGACTGGATGGAGCTAAGCATTTACTGGCCAGATGCCCTTCCGGGATGCCACATGGGTTTCACAGCAGAATTTTTTTCTGTGATCTATGACCATTTTTCACACTTACGACCGTCCAGCATCCCTGGATCAAACTTTGGACGCTTGGCAATTGACTCATATTTATGACAGTTGCAGTGTCCTGGGGTCACGTGATCCCCTTTCTGACAAGCAAAGTTAATGTCAATGGGGAAACTATATTCACTTATCAACTTTGTTACTAACTTAACAATTGCAGTGATTCACTTAAGTGAATTCTTGTGGCAAGAAAAGTCGTAAAATGGGGCAAAACCAGTGGTGCAATTCAGCCGGTTCACACCAGTTCAAGTGAACCAGTTTTTAAATTAACACCACCCACCCCCGCTATCAAAGTGAATCCTGGACGCTACACTGTGCTGCAATGGAGAAATGGGCAAGGGAGCAGCTGGCGTGAGGAAAGGAGAAAGCCGCTTTCCCTCTTTCTTCTCCCTGCTCCTCCTCCTTCCCTCATGCTGGCTGCTCCGTTGCCTGTTTCTCCACTGCAGCACAGCACCCAGGATCCACTTTGATAATGGGAGCTGAGTAATTTAACAACTGGTTCGCCCAGGGTCAGGTTGGTTCACACCTCCCATAATAAATAACCTGACCCTGGGTGAACTGGTTGTTAAATTATTTGAATCCGACCACTGGGCAAAACTCATTTAACGAATGTCTCATTTAGCAACTGAAATTTTGGGCTTGGTTGTGGTCATAAGTTGAGGACTACCTGGATTTAACAGTAGCTCTTTTTTCTCTGAAATTGCCATCCTTGTTCATTCATTTTTTTTCCTATATAAATTCAAAGGATATTATTTACAACTTGTTGCTGAATGGCATTTTAAAATTTCTCTTCTATATTTATTTGAACTATCTATGGTGATTTGAACAGAAAGGCAATAGGTTAAAATGCAATTCCAGTACCAACCTGTCCAAGGTGAAAGGAAAATCAGGGGCTTTGTGCTTTTAATTAAAGTTTTTCTGGTTTTGGGCTCTGCTAATTTTGATGCTTCTCGTTGATCACAAGTGGAAAATCAGTGTTGAATAGTCTCTTAATTGTCTCTAAACTATGTCTTGTAATTGCCCAGTATCTGTGGAGGGAATATATCTTAAATTATTTATTTCCTTTAGAATTTTTATTTACAAATGTTTCTGTCTTGCAATAGAAGCAAGGTAAGTATTAAATCAATTTTTTGCTTGAACATGAATGGTTGTTAAAGAGGTACTAAGTAAGAAATATTTATGATTAGCAGACATGAATAACAGTGTCATAAAGTGAATAAATGGCCTCAAAAGATACATAAAGAAATATCATTTTGTTGTATTTGAGTCAGGTGTTATTCTGGAATAAACGTTTACAACTTTTGTACATCTCGGATTTACATAATTATTCTATTGAGGAGTGAGGCAATATAGGCCTTGAGATCAAATCCTGTGGGAAATCTAATATATTAGCCTATGAAGAAAGGTGAATGAAACTGATTTTCAGTTTATGAGGAATGACTTATATTAACTGATGAATTAAAAGTTCAAGAGAAAATATTTTGACTAAATATTATAAAATTCCTGAATTATATATTAGTGGCATAGGTCATTTGGTAGATTTCCCTTTCTTAGAAATGTTAAATAGAGGCAGACTAGCTATCTGTTAGAAGTAGTGAGATAGTGGGTTTCTTACCTCAGCATCTATACTCTGTCCTTCAGATTCTATGATCTGGTTGACCATTGCATTAAGATGTACCTTGGTTAACAGTTATTTAATAAATGTACTTTACTAAATATGTAAATGTATAAAGACTGGTTCACACAAGAGATGTATAAAAGCAAGCTGCATTCTGGTTTAGCATGATACACAGATCCCATTTTATGCTTCTACAGTTTTATCTTTGTAGAATATAGTCTATGCTTCAGTAGGTTGTGAAGAAAATGCATTTCACCATATGAAAATTACAGTTTTATTTGATGGAGTACAATATCTATTTTGACAGATTTTGTGCCTAAGCCACTTACTATGTTGAGATGTAGTAACACTAGATTAGCAGTATTTCAATATAAATAAAATACTTCAGACTTTTTATATATATATCTTTTTCTGTTGTTCATCTCTGTGTTAGAATGTAAAGATTATAAGGGATTTTGCAAACCATCTAGTTCAGTGTTTCTTTAAATATGATTCTATGATTCCTGGGAATCCCCCAAGAGCCTTTTAGGGGACTGAAAAATCAAAATTATTTGCCAGCCTACACTGAAAAATAATATAATATAAATAAATCTAAATAATAAATCTAAATAATACAATATTAAATAATATTAACATTAACATTAATACCATATTAATATTTAATATTAATATTTAAATCCCATCAAACACTCATGAGAGGCTCAATCATGAGATGCTAATGAGAGGTACCTGACTCAACAATTGTTACTGCAAGAGGGATCTTGGAGTCCTATTGGATAATTGCTTAGATATGAGTCAGCAGTGTGCTGCAGCTGCCGAAAAACCCAATACAATTCTGGACTGCATTAACAGAAGCATAGAATCAAGTTCATGTGAAGTGTTAGTATCACTTTATAATGCCTTAGCAAGACCGCACTTGGAATATTGCAGCCAGTTTTGGTCACCATGATGTATAAAAGATGTTGAGACTATAGAAAGAGTGCAGAGATGAACAAAGATGATTAGGGGACTGAAGGCTAAAACATATGAAGAACAGTTGCAGAAATTAGGTACAGTATGTCTAATTTAATGAAAGGAAGAACTGGGGTGACAGGATAGCCATGTTCTAATATTTGAGAGACTGCTGCAAGGAAGAGCGGGTCAATCTATTCTCCAAAGCATCTGGAGGCAAGACAAGAAACAATGGATGGAAACTAATCAAGGAAAGAACCAGCCTAGAATTAAGGAAAAAATCCTGATAGTTAGAACAATTAATCAATGAAATGAGTTGCCGTCCAAAAGTTGTGGGTGCTCCAACACTGGGGATGTTTAAGAACAGATTGGACAACCATTTGTCTGAAATGGTATTACGTTTCCTGCTTGAGCAGGAGGTTGGATAGAAGACCTCCAAAGTCCCTTCCAACTCTGTTATTCTGTAATTCTGAGGCAGACACAGCAGTGAATGCATCAATTTTAATTTTAAATATGGTAAATATTGATAAATATAAGTCCTACAAATAAAAGCTCTTGTAAGCATCTCTATAATTTTTAAAAGCGGGAAGGGGTTCTGAGAGGGAAAAAGAAAGTCTAAGAAACATTGATCTAGTCTATTCCCCAGTGCATGGATCCATTAATGGAAGTAGTTTGTGCTGTGTAATTTAAATCCATGGAACAATTCTCTTTTGCCTTCTACACAAGAGCGCTTCAGATTCTTATTAGCTATCATGTCTCTCCCTCGTCTTCACTTCTCCAGGATAAACATACTTAGTGTTTCCAATTGTTCCTCATATATTTTTCCTTTCAAACCTCTAATCATTTTGAGTGCCCTCCTTTGGGTATTCCATTTTGTCAGTATCCTTCCTAAAATATAGAACCCACCCAAATAGCACAATCTAACCAGGGGAGAACAGAGAGGAAATGTGACTTTAAACAACACCTTTGCTTCTGCTTCTATTTTTTTTTTAATTTACAACTCTCTACCCTGCTGACTCATGTTCAGCTTCTAATGTATCAAAGCATTCTGGTTTTTGTTTGCATATATACGGTTGCCCAGTATGGTCCCCTCAACTGATATCCTCACCTTAGAGTTTCTTACCCACATGAACTGGGCATTGATATTTGTTGAAATTGATTTTGCTGGTTCTGCCCATGATTCCAGCTTGTCAAAAGAAAAACGGTAATTTCTGAAGCAGAAAGAGGGTTGACAATAGCAAGCACTTAGACTTATATACCACTTCACAGTGCTTTAAAGCCCTCTCTAAGTGGTTTACAGAGCTAGCCTATTGCCCCCAACAATCTGGGTCCTCATTTTACCAACTTCAGAAGGATGGAAGGCTGAGTCAACCTTGAGCCTGGTGAGACTCAAACTGCCTAACTGCAGCCAGCCAGCAATCAGCAGATGTAGCTGCAGTACTGCATTCTAACCACTGCACCACCCCGGCTCTTATAGCAGGAAAACTAATATATCTCTTAAAAAATTGCCCAAAATTATTGTGATTATGCTTTAATTCTGAAGGACTAGAATTAAACCACATCAGTTGGGCTACCCAACAGTGTCATATGTATATTTGATATATATTTTCCAATACCTAATCCAAGTCATTTGTAAATAATTATTCTTTCAGGCTTGTCCAGTATGATCGTTCAGCTAGTTCTGGATTTATCGTTGTCTAGTCCAGATTTCGCCATCTTCCCTACTAGAATCTCATAAGAGACTTTATTGATTGCTTTTTTGAAATATAGTAGATTAAATCCACTGTGTTCTGAGGGTCAGCTAAATTAAAAATAGAGATCAGATTGTTTTTTGTTTTCTTTATAAAGCCATGGTACTTCCTGCCAAGCAGTTAAGTCTTTTTAAGTGCTCAACTGTTCAATAATCTGTTTCAAGGCTTCACCTAGTATCAATATCAACCTGAGCAATCTGTTGCTACCTGGGTCCCAGCACCTCCTTTTTTGAATAACAAAATTTGCTCTTTTCGAATCCTTTGGCACTATGCCCACACATCATGAATTTGCAATGATCTCAGAAAGGGGATCTGAGACAGGATTGATTTGCTTCTTGAAGATTTTTAGAAAAAAACTGATTTGGTCAAGTAAGTTCCTTGGTCTCTACTGATTTTTTTTGGGAGAAGGAACCATTAGGATTCCTATTGAGCAGATAGTCTTGGAAGTACTTTGGAAAGTCCAAAGCCATATAGAGCTTTATAGTTCAAACCCAGCACTGAATTGTATTTGGAAACCTACTGGTAATCAGTGCAGAGTCAGCTGTTATATATAAATAGTAGCTCTCATAAACTAATAAGTGGGCTACTACCTTTTGTACCAATTGCAGCTTCCAAGTAGTTTTCAAAGGCAGCCCTATGTTCATCAACATCATCAATATTAATTCCTTTTGCATAAAGTGCATAGGAGACCAAGCTTCTTCCAATGAATCCTATACATGGCCTTCCCGTTTGATGTCTACTGTCCATAAATCATCTTTTAACAGCTGAGGCCAAATGTATCATGGTCTACCCCACCTCCGCTGTTCCTCTGGTGGCTTCCATTGTGCATCGGTTTTCAGATATCGATGATCTGGCAAGCGAAGAATATGGCCAGCTAAGCGCATTCAATGTTCCATCACAATGGCCTCCAACATTCTGGATCCACTCTACCATAAAATTGGTGACACGGTTGCACCAAGTGACACACAGAATTCTTCATAGGTGACATTGATGGAATACATTGAGCTTTTGTCCTGGGTGTGCTGTTATTGCCCATGTTCATTGATGTGGAATGCTGTTGGTACAACAACTGCCTTATAAAGCTGTAACTTGGTCTTCTTATCTATAGTTGGAGCCGACCAAATAGCTTGTAAATGCTGGAATACTGCTGAGGAGTTACTAGTTCTATGTTTGACATCTGCATCTATGCTGCCATTTTGTGATAAGATGCTACTGAAGTATGTAAGCTGCTGGGCATATTCTAAGGGAAGTTGGCTAGTTGTGGTTAATATGTCAGGAGGATGACTCCCAATCAACATGACTTTGGTCTTATCTGCACTAATAGGTAGATCTACTTGTCCAGCCTCAGTGTCTAAGTTGGTAATCATGTCCTGCAATGAGGCACTAGTTTCTGAGAACAATGCAACACTGTCAGCAAAATCAAAGTCTGTGAACCTTGTGTGATTCTTCCAGGGAATTACAGAATATGGCCCATTCATTGCTTTCTGCATAGCAAAGTCTATGGTGAGGAGAAACAGAAAGGGCAATAAAATGCAGCCCTGTCTAACACCAGTAATGATATTGAAACTTTACACAGCAATTGCTGTCTTGATAGAGATTTTTGAAGATATTAATAAATTGACCTGGGATTCCATATCTTCTACAGATGTTCCACAAGGAGTTTCGATGTATGCTATCAAAAGCCTTCCTAAAATCTATACAATTTATGGCAAGTGGTTGCTGGAACTCGATATGTTGCTCAATAATGTTACATAGCGTGAGAATTTGTTCAGGACATGGCAGCCATGACCAAAACCAGCCTGTTCCTCCTGAAGCATTTTATCAATTGGTCCTTGCAGGTGACTAAGGAGAATGATCGAGAATATTTTGCCAGGTACAGAAAGAAGAGTGATACCTTGCCAGTTATTGCAGTCACTGAGATTCCCTTTCCTGGGAAGTTTAATAATATTCCCTTCTGCTAATTATGTGTAAGCTCCATTACCAAATCATCTCTGCCAGCTTTCAAGATTTACACCAGGATCTTGTCTATGCCAGTGGCTGGCTTTATTATTCTGCAACACACTAATTACATGTTACACTTCATAGGTTGAATCATGCCCAGTTCAATGTCTAGTAATAGAATGGAATTGGCATTACTAAAATCAGAAGTCATATTAAGGGTTGGCTGATTCAAGGTTTCTTTGAAATCTTGTTCTTGTTCTTCCTTTGTGAGCAAAAGTTTCCCCAAAGTCCTGGGTGGCCTAATCTGACTAGGAAGTGACAAAGCTCACTCTCCTTTTCCCAAAAGGCCCACTAGCCAAAGCTGGGAAAGACCCCTGAGCCACGATATTCCATGCAGATAATTGAAATCTTCAATCTTGTCTGCACCAGATCCCTTGATTTCCATGTATTTATGGAAATCAAGGGATATATTTATATATATGCACTTTATTCAAACGTACTGCACTCTTCTTCCCCATTTGTCTGCCCTGTTATTTTTGAATAAGCTTTACACTTCAACCTTTGTAATAAATTTTGTCTCACCAGAATTTGTAATATCTATTTAGTATATTTACCTTCTCCCATTAGGATTTCTAGTCCCCAAATTTGCATCTAGAGCACAGGTGTCAAACTTGCCACGTCACGTTGCCATCACGTGACTTTTGCGATGTGTTTTCCATTCACGGAGCTAGGGTGGGCGTGGCCTGTGCGTGACGCATCCAGTTTGACATCCCTGATCTAGAGGGATACATTAGGCCATCTTATTTGATCTATTCCTATCTGTATTTATATTTATATGGTCATTTATATGGTCATTACAGGATAGCAATAATATCAAAGTATCCAAACATTCCCATAGGCATCAGCTGCATAGCCAGGTGTTTGCTTCTAGTGCTCTTTCTTTTCCTGGGCCATGTCATTTAGCAAGAAAGTGAAGAAAACAGGCCTGCAAGTTACAGTCCACATGAAAAGCTCAAATATACCATCAGGATTAGTGCAAGATAAATTCTGATCGATGGAGGGATCAATAACACAATAGCAAAGAGCTATTGAAAGTACAAATGGGTTTAGCAACTTGTTTAAAGGGCTTTGTGGGGCTGTATATTAGAGAAATATTGATATCTTGGGTCCAAGTGTGAGATAGACATCAAAAGCCAATGTAAAATATTCAATTTTGGATAAGAAGAAGGCTGATTGATAGTGGAAATAAAAATTATCTGGGTCAATAATATTGATAAAGAAGCTAAGGAATTACAAGTTTTGGCTAGTTTCACATATTACAAGAACAATTTTGTGACAGCCAACTTACAAAGTCTAAACCAAATACACTACTTAGCATGGGTTTGAACCCGGTAAATTACATTCAAAAAATAATGATAACCCTAACACATCACATGAGCTTGATTTCATTATTACATTAATGTGTATTTCAGTGTGTTGAAAATTAGAAGTAGTACCCCCCTTCTGATCATTTCAAAGTGTGAAGAGATGGTATATTTTAATCTCAGGTGTTTTACATTAAAATGTCAATATTTTTCTCTTTATTTCTCCTTCTGTTTTAGGCGTCATCTTACTTCCATTTTTTTTTGCATAAGTGTTAATAAAGCTAATATTAGATATCGTGAACATTTAAGACTTTTATGAAAAGGAAAGTCTGGACTTTCTGTTGCTTCAAAATTGAAGGGCAGAAGAATAGCATGAATTTAAAACTGGGAAAACAGCTGTTGGCCCTCATTCATGAGAATCTCAAATACCGTACAGCTGGATTACTTATGTGATGTGTGCAAAAAAACCAAAAGTAACTCACATGGCTAGTCCAGATGATCTATGCCTCTTGAAATATGCCTCTTTCTGCTTATGAGAGACAGCCAGGAGAACGACAAACCAGTAAGTACAGTCTTGTACTTTTGGCCTGAGACTTGTCTTCAGTTCCCCTCTTGTCAACTTCAGTTGTCTGTTAACTATGACTCTGTATTTGCACAACATGCTAATGATTTATTTAGCTATTGTTCACTGAACTGAATTAATACAGTTGCCTGGATTACTGAATAATGAACTAACCATAGTGTCTGGATTTGCAAACACAGTGAGCACAAACTAGCTAAGTTGTTTTTGATTTGAGAAGTATGTATGTATGCATGTATGTATGTATGTATGTATTTAATTTATATGGTCATCCATTTCAAATAATTGACTCTGCGTTACTAAAAATTAAAACAATACAAAGCCAGGAAAGAGTCCACCAGAATATAAAATATATAGATAATTAGCAGCCAAGATAACAACACTAAAAAAACAATCATCAATGCAAATATAACACAAATATTTCAATACATTTTTAGCTTCCTACAGACATTTTGTCTCCAAACCCTGAAACATACCCATGTTTTCAAGGCCTTGCTAGCAGTGTCAGGGCCAATCTGATCTCCAGGGGGAATAATATGACAGAAAAGGCTTTCTTCCTAGATCCCACCAGGGGGCACCCTTTAGCAGATAGGATCTGTAGCATCTCTTTCCTGCTGGGTCTGATGGGATAGATAGGCAAGATCAGAAAGAGGAGGTCTGGCAAACAACCTGCCTAATGCCAGGGAGACCTTTGTAGAGTCTCCACCCTCCTCATGTTCCAAAAGCCAGTCATGTTCCTGTGCACCAGACCTAAGAAACAATCCTAAGTTCTTTCTGGAAACCAACAGGTCCCTTAGTCATCTGGAGTGGATTCATTGAATGAATCCAGCCTCTCTAGAGGGTGGGGCAACCAAAGAAGTCCAGGTCACAGAATGAGATCTAACCAAGACAGAGTAGTGATAAAATCTCCTCCAACTTTAGAGCATTTTACACTGATCTGAGAAGAAAACTAGACCCAAAGTATGACCATTATTATGTACCAGGCTGTCAATGACTGGATCAGGTCAATGGCTCTCATGATGGCCAACTCCTGAACTAAGGAAGGAGGTTGAAGTCCCCAAGGATCATGAACCAGTGAAACTGCCTATAAGCTTACAGTCATCTTCTGTCAAGTACAGATGTAAGGACAAGTCAGAAGCACACCACAATAATGGCTATTGTGTTGTCCTTTCACAGCTTAGGATGAAGGGAAATGACAAAATGGTTTCCAACCCCATACAGAGTGATAAGTCACAATTACAGGAACCAGGCTGACCCGGCCACACTATGATTGGCCCACTTTGTCTCACAGTGTCATAGCCCACTACCACAGGAGCTTTGCTAGGATCCTGAGTAGAATTCTCCTCTAACTTCCATGATGGCAGTTAGCAGTTTAGAATCCAGAAAATATGTGCAAAGATTGTAATAATGCTCACTGTCATTTGTGTGCCACACTATCCAAAAGACACTTAAAATAGTGACAAAACAACAGCAACTTTATACAAATCACTCCAACTCTTTTTTTGTTTTGTTTTGTTTTATTTATATAACATGTAAAAATTCAATTTCAATCAGTGTGTCGTCTGGGTACAATTATTTTTAAGAAATCATAATCAATGTTTACAATAGTATTCATCACAATAATATTAATTCTATAATAATGATAACATTTTACATATCTACTTTAACAAATCTTCTTTATAACATTAGTCCTTTTTAATCTCTCCATATTTCTAACTTCTGTTTTTATTATCTAACTATTGATAAAATAGATCCCATATCAAGAAATATTGTTTCTTCTTTTTCCTTAATTGTAAGTGTTAATCTATCCATTCCTGCACATTCTAATATTTTTTTGATTGTATATCATTCTAATATATTTTTTGATAGACTCTCATCTGTCGGGATTCCATCGCTTTTCCTTCATTGTGCAAATACAATTCTGGCTGCAGTTAATACATGTAAAATCAAATATATATTCCTTTTATCATACTTTTCCGGCAGAATGCCCAATAAGAATATTTCTGGTTTCAAATCTATATGTTGCTTTAGCATTTTTTCCAACCAAGTATGTATTTTCATCCAATATTTTTTTGCTTTTGGGCACATCCACTACACTCCAACTCTTAAGTGGTATTTATTTTTCCACTAGTGATGCAGGAGGGGGGGTGGCATTGTTGCATTTTCTCAGTACCGTAGCTTCAGTTTTAATGCCAGGAATATATAGACTCCTGAAAAAAAAATATGCTTAGATTCTGCCCAACAAATGAAATATGTCCAAGAGTTAAATTTATGTCATGATACATGCCTGCCTCAGTGATTTCTAGTTTGACACTAGTATTTAATAATTTCTCATTATTTGTCTAATGTCTCTGAGTTCTGCCATGTTTTAAAGGTAGTTGAAACTCAGGTATTCTTGTGTTTAATTTGATGCTTCTAAGGCTGTTTTGGTACCTGATAGCTTAGAGAGTAACATACTGTAAAGCATTTCCAACTATTCTGATCCTATAGCTGAAGACTAGAATTATGTAATTCTATGGTTGCCATGTTGCATAAACCATTTTTAGTTCTGTAAAGTGATAGACAGACATTAATCCTTATGAGCTTCCAATTTCCCCCAATCTGCCCTAGATAATCTATTTTAAAATCTAATAATGAGGAAATGGAGAGGAAATTAATCCTTGGGAGGAAGACAGTGAAAACTTGAGGCAAGAACATGGAAAACCAGGATATTTCAGTGACAATAAAAATCAAGATAATTAAAACAACCAAATATAATGTATGGTTATAAAAGCTGACAACTAGTAGGAGGGGATGAAGATTGATACTTCCAGATTAAGATTTCAGTAGTTATCAACAGCATTAGAGGTGACTAGAAAAACCAGTCAATTAGTACTGCACCAAATAAAGGCTGATTGCTCTCTTGAGGTAGGGTCAGCAAGCAGAAGTTCTCATTTCTGGAAACCTGATTTAGAATGGATGATGAATTAGAAAAACATTGATTACGCTTTTGATAGTCTTGCTTGAAAATCTTTGTCCCACAATAAAAATGTTGAGAAACAGCACGTATCAATAATCCATTGCTGCAGATCAGATGCAAATCTTTTCATATAATCTTTATTATACAATTGTTTAGCCAACCACATGATCCCAAAATCAACAAGTCTTAATATTTTGACTTGCAGCCAGGGAGAACATGCTTCTTTAATGTACAGCAATTGAGCCAGAGTCATGTTAACAATCCTATTATTAGCCAAATGCAACTATAATAGAATAAATCACATTGGTAATTTTTCCAACTCCTGAGTTACATTTCCAATAATGTGATTTGAATCAATCTTAATCAAACATTCCTTGTACTCAATAACCATAAAGGAAGTTTGTTATTCTATTAACCTCAGTTTAAGATAATAGGTCATGAATATTTATGAATAGGTCGTGGCCAGGACGGCCTTTGCATAATTGCGGGTTGTGTACCAGTTACATCCTTTCCTTGACCAACAATCCCTACTCACAGTCATTCATGCCCTGGTCACTTCCCGTCTTGACTATTGCAACAGTCTCTACATGGGACTGCCCGTGAAGAGCATCCAGAAGCTCCAGTGGGTGCAAAATGCAGCGGCCCGTATGGTTTTGTGCAGACCCCGGTGTGCACATGTATCACCTCTTATGTGGGAGCTGCACTGGCTGCCGATTTGCTTCTGGGTGCAATTCAAGGTGCTGGTTGTCACCTTTAAAGCCCTTCATGGCTTGGGACCAGGTT
>JANHFL010004589.1:51081-71979 GCA_032468155.1 Oxyrhabdium leporinum | reverse complement strand
TCTCTCTCTCTCTCTCTCTCTCTCTCTCTCTCTCTCTCTCTCTCTCCATGTGTGCATTTCTGTGTACGAAATGTTCCTCAATCCCTCCATCTCTCTCCTAATGATCTTCAGTTTTGGTTTTGATATTGTCCAATAGCAGTATTCCAGTATTTGAGGGGTGCCACAAAGAAGAGGGGGGTCAGTGTATTTTCCAAAGCACCAAAAGGCAAGACAAGAAGCAATAGATGGAAGCTAATCAAGGAGAGAACCAACCTGGAATTAAGGAGAAACTTCCTAACAGTGAGAACAATTAGCCAATGGAACAGCTAGCCTTCAGATGTTGTGGGTGCTTCAACAGTGGAAGTTCTTAAGAAGAGACTGGACAGCCAATAGAGGGTCTCCTTCTTGAGCAGGGGATTGGAGTAAAAGACCTCCAGGGTCCTTTCCAGTTCTATTCTAATTGATTGTCATATGGGGTAAAAGTAACAATCTATAAAAAAATATGCTTGCATAAAAGATATGGTGATCAGAAATCCTGATATAGTTTTAGAACCTTGGATGGGTTATGGCCAAAGGCTGAATGGGCACTACTAGAAACTCTGGTCATCTGGTCATCATCTGATCCTGGTTCAAAATCAGGATTATGGAGTTCATGAATCTTGCTAGCTACACAGAGTGGAAGCTCATGGGTAGTTGTCATTAACAGAGAGCTTTTACTTGCAGTTCCATTTTAATAGAAACAGCCCTGATGTTGGTCACTTAGAACAGGGGTGCCAAACTCGATTTCATTGAGGGCCACATAAGGGTTGTGTTTGACCTCGGGAGTGGGGGTGGCCAGGCTGGGGGTGGCCAGGGTGGCATGGCCTGCTCAACATCACTCATGTTGGGGGTGCCTGTGGTGGCCCGAGTGCTCTGCCAAACCAGAGCTCAGAAGGGCTGTGTGTGGCTGTGTGTGAGCTCTATTTTTACTGGCAGAGGGTTGCAAGAGCCATCACAGCAGAAAATGGACCTTGGGAGGGCAGAGGTACCATGGGCTGGTCCATTGTTGTTTCCAGGACAGCCCTGCGGGCCAGATCTAAACACCCTGTGGGCCAGATCCAGCCCATGGGCCTTGAGTTTGACACCCCTGACTTAGAAAGACATGCGAGCATCTCATTGAACATTTTTGCACTAGTCTCTTTGCAGACCCTTGAGATCTTGCATTGGGAGGAGGCAATAATTCCATGGCCTCATCTTCAAAGAGTGATGGCAGTTATTTTTGCTCGGTGCTGCTTTGCCCCACCTCCTCTGCCTCCTGAAAAAATAGCCCAGCTGGTGGAGTTGCCTGTCTGTCATGTGTTGGCCCTTTTGGGATTGACCACTCATCCTTGGTCCCCTCCTCTGTCTTGTGCCCAACATGACACCTACTTACTGATCATCTTTCCCTTCCCTTCCCTTCCCTTCCCCTTTTGTATCAGATTAAATTAAGGATTTGCAATTTATCTGCATCAAAACCATTAAAAACTGAAAGTTAGAATATTTTGGACATGTGATGCGACACCTGGAAAAATATGGCATACTTCACTTAATCCTCCAGGGAAAGATTGAAGACAAATGAGGTCCAGACAGAAGAACATCATGGCTTCAAAATCTAAGGGACTGGTATGGACAAAACTCACCACACTCAGTGCAGCTATTGATAAAAAAATAGGGTTGCCAACTTGTTCACCAACATCTGATGATGGATATGGCACAAGAAGAAGAAGAATTTATTTGCTGCCTTAAACATGATTTCAAGTTTTCTAGAGAAGTATTTCTCTATGAAATAAGGACTTTTAGGTCACCACCCTGTGATTTGCCCCAATGTTTTTTCTGTTTGGTACATCATTAGATCTTGCAACAAAGCATTATGTTTTCTGCCTTGTAAACTTAGGAGAAGAGCTAGGATGAACTATCCTTATAATAGAATTGGTGCATTGATTCTAATGTAGAAATCTGACAAGAGAACATTTGTCTGATGTTCTGAGTAAGATGGATGAGGAAGTGAAACAAATGAAATAAGTTTCATTTCTAAAAAGTCTTATGTAAACAGAGAAAATGAAAGAAAAAAAGGAGCAAGTGGTTAAATTGCTTTACACACATGTCTCTCAGAAAATGCATGTGCATTATGGAAAGTTCTGAGTTTTACAGCCATCTTATTTAATTAGTATAAATAATCATTTACTGCTAAGCATTAATGATTTTAGATAAATAGTCAGGTTATCCTTTATAATGATGAAACAGCTACTTCCTTGCCTCAGCTGTTTCTCTCTCCATGTTTGGTTTCTTTAGTGCTTTCTTTGTCATTTGGATTTTTCTTTTTTTTTTAAAAATCAATTAAGTATACCAGTATGCAATGATAATTAGATCTTAGAGACAGTTAAGAGCCTGCATGAAGACTGAATCAGAGGGATTTTCCCTGGCCACAAATTAACTTTACTGAAAATGGGGAGCCAAGTATCAAGTGAAAAGCCTTATCTCTTTAATTGTTGTAATTAGACAGTGACATTTAAGAGTACATGAAATGGAGATCGTGGAAAAGACAATTAATTAGAATCAGACTGTAAATATGCCTTTTAAACCAGAGCATCAGAGTATTTGTTTACCCATTCAAGTCCTTACATCAAGGTTGCAATGCCCTTTCAAAGAATTTGGGGTAGGGGGTTGAAAAATTTTCTTCAGACAATATCAAATATTGGTTTCATGTCTCATATGGAAAGCATGGTTCTGCCCCAACTGTTATTTGCCCATCCATTTTGTAGGACGCTCTCTGGATTTTCTACAGTAAACAGAATGGAATATGTGGAAGAGATTTCCACTGTTCTGTTATCATGGAAAGACCAAGAATGGACAATGAACCATAGAACAGTCAAATGAGTTTTATGAATTAAGCAATTCAGTGTGGAAAAATGTAAGGCCCCAGAGATAGACAAGAAAAACCAAATATATAAAATATAGAAAGTTTGCTTTATGGTCTGGGAAGCAATGGAAACTGGATTCATGAAATAGAGGGAAATAAACATCAAAACCCAGCAAAAACATATCAGTCAAGACCAGGTGACCATAGGGTGCTGCAACTAGCTGTAAGTGTAAATTGTTTATCAAGCATCAGAAATAATCATATGATCACAAGGTATGTGTATTTCATATTTTACAATGAGCTGAATAGCTTCCCAGACCATAAAGCAAACTTCGAGGCCATCGTAAACTTAAATAGTTGTCAAATAACTGATTGTATGTCAAAGACTAATTCTCTTCTCTTCTCTTCTCTTCTCTTCTCTTCTCTTCTCTTCTCTTCTCTTCTCTTCTCTTCTCTTCTCTTCTCTTCTCCTCTCTCTCCTCTCCTCTCCTCTCTTCTCTTCTCAAATGTATTATTTAAGCATATAATATATAAATTTATATAAATTATTTTAAGGCCCCATGAATTTGCATGGGCTGACGAAGCAGGATGTTATTCAAAGAATTTGGATTTACCTATCAAATATTTATATTAACTAGTAAAATGTTATTTTTTATGTTTGACTAACTTGCTTCTATCTGTATTTATCTATTTCCTATTATTTAAATAGACACCTTAATTTTACAATGTTTACTCTTGATCCAGCTCTTTGGGTTGCTTAAGAGCAAATGATTTAAAGTTCCCTTTAAAATGGAAAAGATAAAGATAAATTTAAACTGTATGATTTTATTATCTTTGAAATGTGGTAAGTTAATGGGTTAATCAGCCTGCTGAGAGTCAAACTCAGCAGGTTGATAACCCACCTAGTATTTGTTGGGAGAGGGAGGAAGGGGAGGGGAGGGAGGGGGGAAAGAAATTTTGATTTTGATTTCTAATCTACAGCTAAGCACCCGATCAATTGCAACTAACAATTCGTTTAAACCATTAGTTATTCCAGCCAAAAAGAAGACTGGGGACTGCACCAGGAATTTATATGATATATTTTAAATATAATTATATATGGATTTCACTGAGAGATACAAATGTGTATCTATTTTCTTACTGAAAGGCTTGCATGCTACAACAGGAATACAAATGAATAGATGCATTATAATTGAAACTTTTTTTTGCTAAATTCCACAACACAGTATAACCTTATACATTCACTTTTACCACTTAGAACTCTAGAAATAATCACATGCATTTGATATCATTTAGATAGCTTACTGTATTGGGTGTTTTGGGAATGGCTTTACATATTAAAACAATTTATATCCCCCCCACACCTCCCAAGAAACAATATGATAGATAATGGAACTGTATTCAATAGGATCAACCAACAGCATCAAAATATATTTTATACATTGATTATCAATGACAGCCAGGCTTCTAACACTCATTAGAACCTCTAAAAATCTACCTGGCTTCCCAATTATCTGAGACAAAGCTTGAGTGAAAACCCCATTAAGATCATTAAGATCTTCAATCTTTAACTTGAAAGGGTTTTAGATCAAACTCAGGGACAGTAGTGAAGACAGTGGTATCACACCCATCATGCTGTAGAAAACAACAAAAAATGGAGACCACATACTTCACCTACTAAGCCTTTTTCCTGAAGATATTAGGAAGAATTGTTACATTAATCCATAGTTAAGAACAGTGTTGTTGGTCTTTTAAATTAAGTATTATAACATCACAATTTCTCAGAGATAAGATAACTAATCAGCCTTTTTAGAAAGGAGCGAATTAACAATTACTCTGGTCTCATCACATGGAAGAGCCTTCTGAAATATAATTCACTATTAGAAAAGATCAGATTGATATTTTTTTTTCATTCAAGGTAGAAAAAAAAAAATCATTTAAAATATAATGCCAAGAGTTAGTTCAGTACTTCAACCTTCTCCAGAAAGAGTCCTGATTACTTGCCTATTGACTTCAGGGGCCAAATATATATTGGAGGGAAATATATGTAGGGATATAATTTTAAGGATGAAAGGACAGAATCTATCGAGAGTCTGAAATGGCAGCTATAAATGGTTTAATATCCCTTGTTATCCACTAGAAAATATAATATAAAGAAAATTATATTTCAAGAGGACAATACCTTCTTGTATTTGGCAAAGTTGCATATAAAATGTATTAATGACTAAGTCTGTGTAGCACTTTGGATTCAAAGGCAAATAGGTGTTTAGGAGGGATTGCAATTATCTGTAGCCTTTTAAAGCATTAGCATATTTTCTAGGATTGCTTGACAGATTCCTGGAAAAAACATGTTTAGCGTAAGGAATTGTCAATAGATAATAAGCTTATACAAATCTACTATGATACATTGCACAGTTCTCTTAGGTAAAGTTTGATTTGTTTTGATTTTATTTGAATTTATTGACCACCCAAATCCAATAGTCTCCAAAGTTGCTTTAAAAAAAAAATAGTAAATTGGATAAAGTTGCATAAGAAGGTGTGAATCATAATAAGTATTGCATTAGGACAAAACATATCTAATTTTCAGCAGTTTGGAAAAAACACAGAGAGAGAATATGACGAAGTAGAATAATGTGTTAATACATACAGCATTGATGCAGAACAAAGATAGACTGATTTACAAATTGCTAACCATTAAATATTCAGAAACTGCTTGCTTCATAACTGGATTAAGATAAACACTTAGAAGAGTTAAAAATACCAAGCAGAATATATTGGCTAAGTAAGTCAGCTATGAATCAAAGCCTTCACTGATGTCTTGAATCAGTGTTTGTGTTATCCTGATTTTGACGATCAATATAATGATCATATGTTTTTAACCTATAGATAAATGGAACAGTGTTTCCTAAAGCAAGTACTATTTTGAAAACGAAAACTGAGTCCAAGAAATCTGGAATTGTTTCCTTGGAAGCTTTACCTAAAAAGTCTGTTTTTCTTAACTTCAGTATAAATTAACATTATGACACTTGTCTTATCAAACCTCATGTGCTATAGAAAATACGTAAATCAATTTTAAGTCTGGCATGAGCAGGTAAAAACATCACTGGGTTGGCATTTGAGTTTGGTTTATCTTGCTAGAATTTGAATTCATAGACTTCTTGTATTAATTTTCTAGAATCTTAAGATGAACTCTTCAAACTCAACAATTTTGACTGCAGTTAGAAAAATGTTATTAAGTGCATAGTTTAAAAAACATTATTTTAATATCATGCAAATGTGATCAGCCACTTCACAGATTTGAGCCAGAATTCTCTTTCTGGATATAAATGTCTTTGCTGTGTTTCATCATTATAGAATCACCCAGTTTGTTTAAATAAGAAATTCTTCTTTATATGTGCTAGGAATTTTTGAAGCTGTTCTACTGAAAATTAGGAATGATATCTCAACAGCTTAGAATATCTCTCAGAAAGTGTTTAAAAACTGTATAAATGAGTTGTTTAAACACCATGCTCATTCATGTTCAAAAAGATTTGAATAACAAGTAAGGATCCAAATCTAGTTTCATCCATTAGGGGCATACATACTTAACCAAACCAGGTTTATTACATAAATAGTGGCTGCATTGCATAAATGCTGAATTTCCTTAGCTCTTTTTTTGGAGGGGGTGATCTTCAAATCCACCTTCTTTGTTATATTTTATGGCTCAATTTAATGTGCAAACCCAGCACTGGATAATTGAGTAACCAAGTTAAGTTTGACAAACAAACAACAACCGTGAATCTCGAAGATTTGTTAATTTCCTGGAATTAAGACACAGTTATAGCTGAAACACCACATTTAATTTGAATAGTGAATACTCATGAAGTTGATGATAAAAGTTTGGGAGGTAATTATGAATTTGATTGCTTGAATATATCAACAACTGGAGAATTTAAATTTCAGATTCTTTTTCTGGACATAGCCAAGAATCAACTCATAATGTTCCTTGTAAATTTATTTATTTTTCTTCCTGGATTCCTTGGATGCAGGGATTGAATTATAGGGACTTTTTGTAGCAAAGCTGTGATTTTCTGCATCCTTATTTCAGGATGGTTTTTCAGCTTCCCCTATTATCCAAATATTAACCACGTTTGATAATGTTTGATGCCATGGACTCCTCATACCAGGAGGGAAAGAGGATGGAACTTTGCAAAATATTATAGATTATCAGAAATAGAGGTAGCCATTTTGTACTACATCAACAGAAAGTTAGCAAGGGAATCAAGGAATCCCATGACTAACAAAATTAGAGGTGCTAAAGTAAATATATTCATTTGCTATGATTTCTGGTTATCTAAGTGTCTTTTCCCCTTTCAATAAATCTAGTTAATAATATGCTATGAAAATCTAACTTTCTTAGTTGTGAGCCCTGCCAGGGATGTGACACTTAGCTTTTCAAGATTAGCTAAAATAAAATATTGGTTTGGATTCATGAATGGATATGAATCTTGATGGCATGCCAGGGATACGTTATATTGCAGAGAATTCATTTTTTCCAATCAAGTTCTATAAATCCTCACTTAAATCAGAGGATGTAATACATGCACATGATTATATGAGTCAGTTGGAAGAGTGATAATTTTGATGTTTCTAATATCCTATCAATCATATGCTTCTAATACTCTGTCAATAAAAGAAATACACAAAAACAAAATTCTTTGTCCTCCCTTTTTCCCATTCCTAGGATTGACAGTATATTCCCTCAACTTTAACAGGATGAGCAAATAAATGTACAACAGCTGTTAAACTAATAAAATGGATCTGTTTATGTTACAGAAAAAAATTAAGAGGACTTGGGAGTGTTTCAACCTTCTGTGAATTATCTCTGCTATAAACTCTTCAGAAATTGGAAGCAAGGAATTCAAAGCTTATGTTTACTATGGTAAATTCAAAGATCAAATTTCATTTGTGAGGAGAAAATCCAGGTATCTCCTATAACACGATAAGGCCACACACACACACACACACCCCTTCTGTTAAACTGTGTCTGGACAAGTCCCTGTAGTTTTCTTGGTAAGGTTTTCCAGAATTGGTTTGTCACTGCCTCCTTCCTAGCACTGAGAAAAAGTGACTGGCCCAAGATCACCCAACTGACTTGGTGCCTACATTGAGATTTGAACTCATGGTTTCCTATTTTTTACCTGATGCCTTAACCACAACATTAAACTGGTTGTCCAGTAAGTCCGTAGAACTATTTTATTACAGAAGGGACTGTTGGAAGAAATACTCTTCTGAGTTCAGTTCCAAGTGGGAAAAAGACCCTGAAAACATAGAGGGTGTTTGGAAAGATGGTTTTAATGATGGACAGCAGGACCACATGGTTTGTGGTCCTTGCAGAAAAGGGATCACATGGTTTGAAGATCTTGGGTGAAGAAGAAAAAAAACGGGGAGAGATGCTGAGAATCCCTTGGTTTTATACCCCCTCTGGCTTTGAACTTCCTGGGGCACAGGAAGAGTATCCCGATTGGTTGTTAGACTCCCATGGAGCTTTGCAGGGGTAGCTTGGTTGAATGTTGCTGGGTGATGTAATCTTCCCAGGTGCCATGTGCTGAGATGGGTAGAGGGCAATTATATGGCTCTACCTGAAGGAGGTAGATCTTTGTTATGTAGAATAGACTGGCTCAGGCCTTAATGGCCCATTAACAAAGGGGAGGGGTGAGTTTCTGCCTCTCTGAGTTTCTATTTCTCTTTTAGGGAAAATATTCTGGCTTTTTTAGTATATCCTAAAACATTTCATTTTTCTAGGAGAGGGTGGGTTTTAACTTCCAACATAAGGCAATATAGCAACAGAAACAAAATTCACAATCTCTAGGTTTAGCATGCTGTGCCAGCCAGCTGAGTAATGCTTGCCTGCTTCAGAGCGATGAATGTACAAGTGTCTATAAAGCACTCTGCCAGGACCTGTTGTAAGGTGTTATATGAGAGAAAAATAACAGAATTGATCTGCCTCTCAGGAGTGATAAGAGGGAGCAGTCTGCCTTTAAAAGAGAAGCAATATGCGGATTCTCTTGAGAAAACAAAGAGAAGTGCTGCATTAAAAAGTAAAGGAAATAATTTTGTATTAAGTTCAGAGAAAAGTGTAGAGGCCAAACTTTTTGTCTGAAATAAGAGTGACCAAACACAATGATTGGAGATATGGAAACAAAATTTGAAAAAAGATTATTGAATTTATACATGCACGTAGGTACCTCCCTACTTTTCAAGGTCACTGTGAATCTTAGAATGAACATTTTCCCCCAGTACTGTCTAACATACACATCTTTCATCTCTACGTTTATGGTTATAAATCCTGAGAGATGACAAAATAATTGCTAAAGGCAATTCAATTGCAGATTTCTAGTTTCAGTCACGCAGTGTCCAAAAGATCAAGGAGAAAGGGAGAGGAAAAAGTTGCATTGCTCTCCACACTATGCCACTGCCAACCAAAACACATTTAGGAAGTCCTCTGTTTTCATGGGTGTGTGTGTGTGTCTGTTAATATACTAATAATGTATCTGAACAAAAGCCTGTTCATCAAAGCAGAAGTCAGTTTAACAATGTTTATATGGGATTTTCCATTATATATTATTGTACTTAGTTTGGTGCTCATGTATCTGTAGCCACAAATCCCCTCAGCTCTACTCCAAGAGGAATAACATAATTCTTGTATTATTTATGACTTTTCCCTTCCAAAGAGGTGCAAGATAGGAAACAATTTATCAGTGCCCTTGATCATTTGGAAGCAGAAGGTAGTAACTAATATTTACCAATTGTTTTGCCTTTTTTATCTTAAAATGAATGGTTCTGTTCAAACAGCATGTCTGACCTGGATGTGGAATTAATTAATTTTTGGGACTGATGCAATATATCAAACCAGAAACAGAGCAGTCTGGCTGAATTCATACAGTAAATTTCCCTCCTTCCCAAACCTAAATAGTTTAACATTAACCAAGTTTACTATATTTTGCCAATGCTGACACTTGATCCTTGTCAAATTGAACATGTGGGAACACAGCCCCTATGTATATGATGATCATTCTAGGACCATTTTATGATGGATAGGAAATAGGGAATATAAGGGGAGTTGCTTCGGTAAAAATAGGAGAACCAATCTTTCTTTAAGAATTGCCTATACTAAAATATTTATGCCGATGATAGTTTAAATCCTAATGCTTTTTGAAACATTAAGTTTATTTTTCCCCTCTTAATTACTCTAAAGCTCTAAACCTACTGGTAACTATTATGCTGGCAATATATTACTTGCATAAAGGTAAACTGAAAGAAGATATCAGCCTAATTTGGTCTAGGAAATCTGTCACTTTCAAATACTTCTAATTTGTGTTAAATTGTAGATAAACATGTGTAAAACATGTTTAGGATTACATACAATTGCAAAATTGTATTAGCTTACTTTGTCCTATGCACTAAAGTCACATTGTTGAGATATCTGATGGTTCAACTTGATTAGACAGTCCATATTTTGAGAGATCCTTTCTACAAAATGCACATGGTAGGGGCCTTCTCTGAATAGTTATTGTTTATTGAGTTAAATTATAAATTGCCTACAGTACATGGCAGATAGAGAAGATATGTGATCAAGCAGCGACAAAAGAAAGAGACTGAAGTTGTATCTCTAAACGTTGGCAATAGATCCACCTACTAAACTGTAGACTTCATGTACCCAGCAGGGCCCATCTCTAACACCAGCCTTTCTTGGCAGTAAAGTATCTTAATTCTAAATTCTAAAACTCAGTGAAGCTTAATTTCTATTAGAAGCATTCTAGACAGCTATATAGGAAGCTTCTCTAAAGGGCTAAAATAACCTTTTAAGGAGAATAAAGAACATGGTTGCATAGCCAAATAAATTTATGGAACCAATATTGTATCTTCTCATCTGTATATCATTGCTGACTTTTCTTGATCAAGGGGTGCTGACTAGTTTGGATAATATAAAGCTTGTCAGAAGCAGATATGAACTGACCAATCAATAGAAGGGAATATCAGTAGCTCTGATTGAACTGTGGAATCTTTGGTGTTCTCTGAGCTTGGTTGTTTGCTTGCAGACCTTTCACTAGTTTAGTTTTAATCTGGGTTCATTTGCTGGGGTACGAATGGAGAAATTAAAGCATTAGACAGTATCCAGAGGAGTCTGTGGGTCTGGAGACAAAGAACATCATTTTGCTTTCTGGTTAACTGGTACTTTGTAAATAGGCACTCCCAGTGTGCTGACAGTTTTACACATGCACATAGAGTTTTCTTTTGGGGTGCCCAGAATATGCCACCCAAATTTCAAGAAGTCCTAGATTAGATAAAGAGCTGAGGTGGCGCAGTGGTTAGAATGCAGTACTACAGGCTACTTCTGCTGCCTGCTGGCTGCCTGTACTTTGGCAGTTTGAATCTTACCAGGCTCAAGGTTGACTCGGCCTTCCATCCTTCCGAGGTCGGTAAAATGAGGACCCAAATTGTTGGGGGCAATAGACTGATTCTGTAAACCGCTTAGAGCTGAAAGGCACTGTGAAGTGGTATATAAGTCTCAAGTGCTGTTGCTATTTCTTATTGCACACAAAACTGAGTGATATCGTCTACAACACCATCAGCTTTTCCATTTGCTAGTAATTCTCAAAACTTTAGAATGAAACTATATCTTGTCCATATTGGCCTTCCCGTTAGTTAATCAAAAGGGCATTTGATATGGTATTATTTGTATGAACTGAGAGGTCACATTCACCCAATATTGTTCAGATTTGGACAACATGACTTGGGCAAAAGCTGAGTGCATAGAATGCTGTACTCACTGTTCGTTTCAAGCTGGCCAAGTGGACAGTTTTCTATGCTTTTTGAATGATATCTGTTTACACACACACAAATAGATTTGCATCGCATACAAGTGTCTTATCATATAGACTATTTTTATGTTTGTTCATGTATACATTGGTAGTTTGCAAAGCAGTCATCTCAAAAAATTGTTTGCTAAGTTGTTGCAGGGGAAGATATATTTTTAAAACTAGAACCTCAAAAAGTTTTCTCTTGGCCAGTTCTATATTGTGAAGGTAGCATTCTAACTAGCAATATTGCACTGCAGCATGATTGAAAAGTTGGTCTTGCCACTGTGACATCCCAATTTGATTGGGTAATCTGTTAGGGGCGTAATTAAAAATAAGAGCTAAAAATATTTGTTAACACTGATTTCACCTAATGACACAGAGAGATAATTACTGCTCTTTAATCAGGACAGGATTCTGTTTAATTAGAATCAATTTAGCTAATGCTGCAGCTATGCCAGTCATTAAAAAAAAACAAAAACCCAACACTGGAAACTTGCAACCAAGCCTTGAGGATTTAGTCCAAAGCACCAAAAATGAATCTGAGCAAACTAAGATGAGAATCTTTATTTTATAACTTTATTTTCCTTGTCTGGCAGACGGGCACTCACCATCTATCTTCTGGAATATGCACCACCCTGTCAGATTTTCTTCATCTTTCAGGTAATTCTTACCTCATATTCATTTTCCAGCCAAATTTGCAAAGTGATGGCATGGAAGAGCAAACTGCTAAAGAAGATTGCAGACACCTATGGTCCTTCCTTTATCTCCCATTTGAGCCTTTCCCCAACATCAGCAAGCAGAGTTGCCAATAAAGAAGCAAACTTGACACAAGTGTAGCCTGGCCTGGCCTATTTTTTGGAGCTCTGCAGCCACCAGTGAATGGAGAAGCCAAAAGAAATAAAATGTTATTTTCATTCAGAGAAACTGGACAGTCTGGAGGGGAAAAAAAAGAAGTATAAAGGCCCAGCAAGGAACAGTACAATTTGGAAAGGTGCAAGAACTCTACATGCTGGCCATTAAAAAGTATTGACACAGAAGAAAAACAAATTAGAAGAAATCCCAGAGAGAGAAAATAAGACAGAACAGGCTCTGTAAGAAGAAGAAAAAAGTGTAATAGTATAGAAATAATGGAGTACAGGATAAAGGAAGCCCTCACAAATAGACCTTTAAGTTTAAGATATCACAGTTGTAAAATAATTTGCTTTACAAAATAAAAAGTCTCCTAATCCCTTCTAGGGTGATATTTGGGTCCAATGATTTTGTGTCTCTCATCAGTCTGGCTCAACCTAATTTGGTATGGGTTAAAAAAAATTGTGACAGATGGATACTGATACGAGGTTGGCTGTTCTGCTTTCCTTTATGGACTAAGATAATAAGACTTATTCTTGTAATTTTTATCATGTGACAAGTTTTATGTTAATATGTATAATGTGAAAATGTTTATGTATTTTTAAAAATAAGATATTTAAATGTGGTTTTTGCTCATGTCTCATCAAATAACTGCCTCAAGTTAATTATGAAGAAAAGACTTTCTTGATAAAGGCATCAAAGTTAGCATAGATGTGCAGGCAGTAAGCCAGAAGACGCTCGCCTCCCATTCGGAAGGTTGAGAGTTCAATCCTAGGTAGCAGCAGATGTTTCTCTCCTAGAGCACAAAGGAAAAATATCTGCTACGAGCTCTATGTGGCATCAGGAAGGGCATCTGGCCAGTAAACACTCAGCTCCATCCAGTCCCCTGACTCTCCCTTGAATTAAGGGATTACAGGGTCATAAAAAGGGAGCTTATATCATAAATTATTTAGTGACTAAACTTACCTTCCTAACAAACTTTGGTGCAACTATAAAAACATAGTCTATTTTTCACTAGTTATGCAATTGTATGATATTCAAAAGCTAAGTCTTTATCACATTCTGCATAATTTATATATATTTTGTAATAATATGACAGCCGAGAAAAAATATTCAATACCTGGATTGAATGGGTAACGTATTAACTGAGTTTAGTTTATCAAATTAACATTTAATTGAATGGAAATTAAATGGAAATTAGTTTTTGTTTTGCTCTGTCCCCTTTCTTCCTGACCTACCCAATTTTCAGGCTGCAGAATCAGCATACTAAATGAAATTCAAGTGTGGCCTTTAGATTGAAAAAAAATCTGGTTTAATCAAGCTTCTTTAAATGCAACTGAAGCAATCCTAAAAGTAAGCAAACATGAAGGCACCATGGAATACGCTGCCCAGAGTGCCAGCACAGTAAGGTTTATAAGGTGTTATTCAGATTAGTGAAATTCCAGTCCAAATAATCAATTGATTACCCACCCGACTCAGTAACTTTGGGCCAATCATTGTCTTAATCCAATCTCTCTTTTAAGGCTACTGTCAGAATAAGATGGGAGACCAAATTCTCAAAGAACAAGATATAAACATATTTTTAAAAATACACAGGTGGAAAAATGAAATAAACCTTCTAATCAAAACCTAGGAAATGTACTTAAATATTCAATTTCAAGCCTCAAAAACACAGAACTGTTGAAAGGATGGCGGCTAAGTCTTCCAACTTATACAATTGGCTTATACAGTACATTTTGGGAATATTTGAAGAAACTTGTTCAGTATTTATTAATGTCTAGATTTTCCAGAAATCCTTTTTTTTAAAAGAAATATTTAATTAAGAGTGCTTGATTTTATAGATGTTTGCTTTCAAAGGAAGGAGCTTTGTTAACATGCCTCTTTTGGGCATGTTGGAATTTGTTCTGTGTGTGCAAATGAGGGTTCCAAAGAGGATTTTAATCTGAGCACAGATTTTGTAACAGAAAGAAAATTTATTTACAGGACATGCGTCCATAGGGGTAGGCAAAGCCTAGCTCCTAGCTAGCTACATTGTGTCAAAGAGTCAATAGGTGAGTGCTTTTCAGATTTCCAACCTCATAGACAAACAGCAGGCAAATGGACAGCGTAGAAACACCTAGTAAACCCTTAACTCTCTATCTGCATCCTGATGGTCTATATATCTTGTAGACCCTGACATAATGAAGACATAGTGTTACTAAATTTCAACCTCCAGTATAATGACCAATGCTTTAATGCTGGATTGAAACTGTTTTATGTGCTTCTAGGAATTATGATTATCTCTTTCACAGGAATAATCTACAGTATAGATACAGTAGATTTCATCTAGGTATGTTAGCTTCCAAAAGAGAAGATTAAGAAGGGGCATGACATTTTCAAATATCCGAAGGGCTGTCACATTGTAGAGAGTTCAAACTTATTCTCACTTGATCCAGACGGTAAGACTAGAACAATTGGGTGAAAATTCAAGGATCTAGAACAATTAATCAGTGGAAGAAATTGCCTCCAGAAGTTGTGAATACTCCAACACTGGAAGTTTTTAAAAAGAGATTGGACAATCATTTGTCTGAAATGGTATAGGTTTTCCTGCCTGAGCAGGGGGTTGGACTAGAAGACCTCCAAGGTCCCTTCCAACTCTGTTATTCTGTATTCTGTATAAACAGAGATTGGTCATTAGGAAGTACTTCTCGATTGTAAGTAATCTCAATCAATGCAAGAGGTTGCTTCAAGTAGAGATGTCTCCCTCTTCACCTGATGTTTTCAAAGAGAGGCTGGATGGAAGATGGTGTAATAAATCCTACAATGTGAAGGGGACTGGATTTGATGGTGTCTTAAATCCCTTCCAACTCTTATGATTCTGGGAATGACCAGATAAAAAGTCTTCAGTATTTGCTAGCCAAAAAGAAAAAGGATTGCATTTGATAGTTCTGAATCAGAAAGACAAGATGTTTCTTTTAATGAAAACATTTAGGTGGTATGTGGTAATGCATACCAAAAATAACATTTTTATCATAAGCTAAGGTTTTTTTTAATGGAACTTATACTATAGTATTGGGTAACTGTACCTCATTTTTCTGCTGGATTAATTCTATCATTGAGAAAATAGTTCAGATCGCATACCATGGACAGTTCTCTTTCAAATCTCTATACTGCCATAAACTACTTTACCCTTTAAAGGGTAGTTGAAATATCACTAATTCATTTATGTGGCTTGAACTTTGGTGACAAAAGTACAGTTCAGTTGTTTATATTTCAGAGAAATGATTTCTTTTGATAGGGCATATGTGCTATTCAATATTACTTTAAGAACCATGAGGATGGAGGATGAGCAAATGTGCAGAAACGTTTTAACTATTACTATCAAAACATTTCTATCAAGAGGCACTCAACATGCAGAGAAAGGTTAATTCCATTTAAAAAGAGGGCAATTCCTTCCATGAGTCACAAGGAAAGTCAGTTTGTGGCACTTTTAAAGAATGTCAAATGGTTCATTTAAATATTTTAATCGGAAGAGTAGAGTGATTTGAAGATTTCTGCACTTCAGGCTTTAACATTTCCTTGCCTGAGGAGGCAATGAACCAAAAAGAGAGGAGCATTGCATTAAAAAGAGGGGTAGGGGGGAAGGCGCTTCATGATACAAAAAAAAATATTAGAAGTGTCAATCATTCTGGACAAGTCCAGTGCTTGAGACCATCTCCCTCCCTCTACATGTGGGGGCAAAAGCTTTTTTTAAGAAAAATTGTATTGAGCCAGGAATTCAGCTTGAAAAAACTTGCATAAAAAGCTTGCATAAAAACAAAACAAAACAGGAACTGCCTAGGAAAGGAATTCTTATTATGTTTTTGTAATAATCTCTTTGCTGGTAGTAATTATCCCTGCCCAGATGTGCACCCATACCTTACAATATTTTGGCTGCTATTTCAGCCATTTCAATGATACCAGTTGTATCCCATGCCTTAAAAATGGAACAATATAGCTGAACAGTGGTTGCATTTGGGGTGTTGGAAGGTTGCAAGTTTGATGGCATGATCTTGGGAGTGCTGGGAATTAGACCCGTGGGTATATCTTTACTATAGCATAGCATGGATAAAACACTGTCTTCAGTAGTTGAGCTGGTAGGATAGGACCATATGATGCAGAGTCAGAGTCCTGAAGCTGAAACGATCCCCCAAAGTTTTGATGCTTCTTTTTAAAATCAAGAAAAATCTTGTCTTGTTTCCACCTCTGTCCTCTGTCTTCTCTGGAGGCGCTAAGGACAGGAAGAGAGAGAGAAAAAATCACAAGCAAGAGTACATGTGAGAGGATGCACATGTGACTGGAGTGTGTAAGTGGCGGGAAGAACTAGCAGGGAGCTCCCAAATATGTTTTCCTCTGAAAGTCTCTTGGCTGTGTGTCCTCAACTCCAAGGGCCACAAGTACGGGTTGATGGAATTTAATACAGTATTAAATTTGAAAAGCTCTGAAGGAGATCAGTGTGTAAAAAATGCATAAGGATGTGGAAAGACTCATTTATAGATCTCCTTGTGAAAAAGGAGTCCAGTGATTCACTGTACTCCTCCGATTTAAGGAACAAGTAAATAGATCTTGGCAAGGGTTGTTGCTTGAAAGGGAGGGATCTGTCATCTCCTGAGCCTGAGGATATTCTATAATGAACGTGTGCTTTACTTTCAAGTACACAGCTGGTGGTGGTGGGGAAGTACACTCATTCCAAGCATCAGGAAGGTGTAGAACATGCTCCCACCAGGACTAAATTTAAAAAGATGTGCTTGGCAGAGAGGAACATATGCCTAGCATATGGACACAGCTGACAGAAAGGCTTCTGCACTCTGTTCAAGATGAACACTCACAACTCAGCTGAACCATGGCAAATTTCAAAAATCTACGTCACTTCCTTGCCACAAAGCCTGCATTTAGTCATCTGTTGTCAGAACGTGATAGCAAGCTAGCTTCACTGTTGCTGAGACGCTTAGGTTCAGTGCCATCCATCTTGAATGCATCTCACAGCAAGCAGAACTTATCCGCTCTTTTCCACTTGAAGAACATAAGTAAAACGGTAAATAATATGATATCCTTTAAACTCTGCTGATGAAAAGGACTACCTGATAAACTCTGCCCAGCAAATGTCATTTCGTTTGGGCTATATTTCTCCCTCCCTCCCTCCCTCCCTCTCGCCATGTGCATGTGTGTATGCATGTGTGTTTATGCATTAGGGAACATACAATCTCTTGCTCAGCACTTGTTTGTACCGATATAATGCAGGAGCATTTGATACTACTAAATAAAACACTTGCTGGAGAAGGATAAAGATTAAGTGTAACCATGTGGTAAATGCTGTAATGCAGTTAGTTCTGTTCTATAAAGATGAAATAGAATATTTGTGAATATTCTCTAATTCTGATTTAACTCCCCCCCCCCCCCGAGTATTCTAGATCATACCTTGTAAAGACTGTAACGGCCACCCTGTAGGATGGACAGACACAGACAGACAGAAGTCAACGGAATCCACACTGCGATTCAACATTTGCTTGTGGTAGCCTTCTTATGACATCTGAGCATCAGGAAAAAGATGTGCCATGGGAAATAGAGTAGTATTTTGGTAGCATATTTAGAATGTTGACACCATAGAAAATGTTTTCTAGGGAAGGCTTTTCTGATTTATAAAATGGTCGCCACGATGGGCATAGCTAACTATAAGACCAACCTAAGCCCAAGGTATGGGCAGGGTTTGAATTAGGGTCAGTGTAGCAATATTGAGATTCAAGATCCAAGTTCAGGTCTGCTCCTCCTAAAGAGAAGGTGATACCTCTTCAGGGCCAAAAGTCCCTGGAGGTTGGGGAATCACAAGCACCTGTTAGGAGAAGATGAAGGTAATACTTCTTCAGAGATAGGAGCAGCTGGATGTGAGGCACTGATAACATTACCCACAACATGTTGCCACTGGACCTGCCAAGGTTGAGAATGCACAGGCAAGAAGCTCTGAGGGGAAAGAATATTTGGGAGTTCCCACCACCACTCTCTTCCCCCCCCCCTCCAATATGTGCATCCTCTTAAATATACTCTCACTTGTCCATTTTATAACACAAGATGCTTATAATAAGCAAGTATGATTTTTAGTCCTTTCCTCCACAGGACTGCACTCCTGCCCTAGCCATATCGTCTTATGTTCAAAGTTGGCTTGAGATATGACATTTTTCACAGCAAAAATCTTAGCTAACAATATACCTATGAATAAGAAGCATTACACACTACACATACCGTACACACATATTCTTACTTTATCCAAGTAATAAAAAGCTTGGCAATAAGAAATTACACTTCCCTTGGAGAGTAGTTTTGCGAGTCAGTTTTGAATTCCGGTTGCTTAGGGGAAAAAAATCTGATATTCTCACCAGTTATGCTAATTCTATAGGAAATACAAGCTTCTGTGCTGGGGTGTATCACAATTTCCTTTTTCAGTTTCTGCCTTTGGAGATTTAGCTAATTGGAGGTGCCTGTCTTTGTGGTATTTAAACACCTGCTGCATCTAGTAATCCAGATAATATTACGCAGGGAAGAGGAAAGCAAGAAATAAATTGGGGATTTAATTACATTTTGTCGTATTTTTTTTTCCTTCTACAGTCTGTTTCAAGATCAGCTGATCTTCAGAAACTAAGAGATATGGGAAACTATATAGAAGATACCGATTTTTTTCTAAATGCAGACAGATCAGGTCACTGATCCTCCCCAGTCTTCTCGAGGTAAGGGAGCTCCTTGGAAATGTCACAAAATACCCACTTTCCAGAAAACAATGCAGGAATGAGGTTGCTTCTTACTACCTTGTTAAGCCTCTTAAGATGTTCTTTGAATCACGTTCAGCTTATCTTTCATTCTGGAAAGGTGGGCATAGAACAAAGCACTGGCTTACCGAAGGAAACCAATTTATTTTCTAAGAAAGCTGTTGCGTCTATGAGTCTAGATTGTACTTTGCTTTGCAACAAGTCAGTTTGACATGGAAGGTCAAAAAGGTTCAGATAGTGGTTGTGACACATAACCAAAGCTCTGTCTCTTTATGCATGTGTAACAAACGGGGCAGATCTTTGTAACTCTCATCTTGACTTTTTTGTTTTAACCCTCTCCACAGATACTCCAGGGTTGACCCCAAAAATAATACTTTTCTCTACAATTTATCAGAAGACAGCAAGTCCGAGAATACAGACTGAGACACAGTTCTCACATCAAAAGTACACCGCTGGAAACTATGGTACTAGATGAATGTTACCAAAACAAGGGACCGCCAGAAACTGCTCCTCCCTCCCCAAAGAGAGTCGTTTCAAGCCCGTTATACTCTGTGGATGGGAGAAAAAAATGTGAGAACTTGAACCTAGATTTTGTAGTTAATAGGGCTTACACTCTGCCAATATGCTGGAATTCTTTGTTCTTTAGCTTTTCTGCAGCACTGTGCCTCTGAATGCCTACTTCCAGTTTATGCACTGTTGAGAGAAGCTGGATATTGCTCTTCTGAGTGCCCAGACACATTATGAGAGAACATGGTACAATGAATATGCATGAAAGGTTTTCCTCATCTTCTGATACTGATTTAAACAACTTGGCTACGCACAACTCTTCAACACCCGTTACTTCATAATATGCCATTAAATTTAGTAGCAAAATGGCCATATTGCCACAGTACAATTTAACCCATTTGAGAAGTGGACAAATGTTACATGGCATCCTGCTGCCACTTGTAACATCTCCAGAAAGCAAAAACAAGCAGATACAAAATTCAGCCATAACCCTTCCGGTGCCATTATATCACCAGTGATCTAAAAAATTGGGGACTTGAGATCCGGTCCCTGTCAAACATTATTATGCCTTTTCATTACTATACTATCATTTCAGAATATTTAGTGCTGAAACTCAGGAAGCAGGAAAATAGGTGATAAAATACTGTTTCCAAGAGCTTATCATTTCCCCCCCAGCAGTTATGACAATTAGCCCTGGAAAGAGAGATTCAACTCCTAAGAGGCAATTCTACTTCAAAAACTTAACTATGGTCATGTCTACACTAGGGACTTGACAAAATGTTTCCGGTGAATTAAAGAATGCATCACTGCAAGCAGCCGGATAATGCAGTATGATTTAAAAGTATCATTTCTAAAGAAAAATGTGGAAACTATTGCTGCTTGCCAGCCTAGTGGACTTCCTAAGCCAGTGGAGAAAAGGGATGGAGAGAGGTTTAGAGTTTTTCAAGGATGGAAGAAAAAATGGCAAATTTCATATGGAATCTCTCCACTTTCCGGGGGGGGGGGGGGGGGGGGGGGGGGGGGGGGGGGGGGGGGGGGGGGGGGGGGGGGGGGGGGGGGGGGGGGG
>JANHFL010004589.1:37379-50981 GCA_032468155.1 Oxyrhabdium leporinum | reverse complement strand
ATGAAATCTCTCCACTTTCCGTGCCTCCCCACCCCCCACCCCCAAATGAACAAAGCTCTGAGCAACTGTATATTTTTCAGACAGAGTGAACTATTATTTTTATCTACCCAGCTATGGTGGCTGAGGTGATGAGAATTATAATTTAATATGCAAAGGGAAATAAGTTGGGAAAAGCTGCTTTCAAGCAGTGTGGAAATAATCACTTTATCGTTGATAAATTATCAGTGATAATTTCCAGGCCTCTCTGTTATTCTGCCAGTCGAATACCCCATCAGAAAAGGAGAAGCCATTTCTAATCTGATGAATGAGACAATCGCGCTGCAATTTTCCCAAACTGTGAAAAACCCATTTTTCCTCTATGATAACGTGACAAAATCGCTCTACTGCATTTCAACAGACTGTGGAGATGATCTGTTTCCACTGAATGGGATTTTCTCCATTTCCTGCCTCTAAGTGTACTTAGCTGAATCATTACATGTTTATGTGAAACCAATCTTGTCTTCCTCCCGCCTCTCCCAAGAGATCTAAAGTCTTGTTCAGTATGCTTCTAAGGTTTGGGTCTTTGTTTATAACAGTTTCTTCCTCTCATCCCTGCACAGAAGAGCCTTCTGTTATGCAGGCTTAAGTATCACGTCACCAACTTGTAGGTATGTACCATCAGGATAGCTGCAACTCAAAAAAGAAAAAAAAAGAGGCGTCTATATGCAGATTTGTTACTGTTACTGGCTCTGCAGCACCCAGACATCCATTTACCTATTGTCAATTAATGATCTATTCACCTTTCATACAACAGCAGAGAAACTCAAAGGAGAGTTTTCTTGCAACCAGGCAAACAAATGTAGATAAAACATGTATAGAGAATTATGAGGAAAATTCATAGCTCAGATCATTGGGAGGTAAAACCTTTTTGTCAGGCTCAAAGGATATTTAGCTGTTGGAAACTTAAAATGGAGGAAATTAGGGTTAACGAATAATGTGCTTTGCAAACTCTAAACTCACAAGAATATGGATTATCCATGGTTATAGTGCAATGAGTACTGACATATGTCTGCAAAAAATGAAAGATAGCTTGTAGATATTCCAGATTTATTTTAAAAATGCATTGTATAGGTTGTCTTTGTTTAGTGATTGTCTTGGAGAGCAACTGTTTGCTGTTAGAACAATAATAAAAGTAACTTGTGGCCAATCTTCACATTTATGACCTTTGCAACTCATACACACACACACATCTCAATGGAAAGCTGAAGTAAGATCATCAGCATAGTCACAGTTTCATTTAGAGACTGTTTTGCTTAATGACTGAGTTGCTGGTCCCAATTGTACTTGCTGAGGACTGCTTGCAGAGATTTTGGAAACAGAAGACCTGGTGGTCTCAAACTGTTGGTTAAAAATTAATACAGTAAGCTTAAAAAACAAAAATTAAAAGAAGCATGGCAGCTAAAAATATTAAGACTTTGCAGAGAGCCAGATACAGAACACACATGGATGTACTTGTATCATATGCGAACAACTTTGTTTTCTTTCTATCCCAAAATAACTGCTTAATGCACACAACTATATTAAAAAAATGCAAGGATAGAAGATATAATTTAGTGAAATGACTAGAGTGGTATAGGATGTTCAGTGGCTAAGTATTTGCAACTTACGAATATATAGAAACAGAACAGAACAAATATGCTAAAGGGTACATAGATAAGTCCACATTAATGTAGCACAAACAGGCTTCTAAAAGATACAATAGAAACAAGATTATTTCAAAACCCAGGAGAAATCATTGTTTCAAAAAGGTAAGAGTTTATGAAATCGTAACATCTAATACTTTGGATTAAAATGATCCTATTTTAATGGCTATCACAATGTAAAATCACTTTCCAAAATTTCACATTACTGAATTTTCACAGTGTATTTTATGGGGTTGATCACCCTTCATTAAATATTTCATCCTACTTTACTTACTTGTGGAACTGAGCCCTCATTTTCGCAAGAGCAGGATTTCCATAAACAAAAGAATATAAATTGCTTTCAAAACATGAAAAATACCATTGTTTTTCCGTTTCACTGCCAAGAATTCTTTGGATAAAAATAAGACAGCAAGAATTGCAGCTGTTCTTAAATGAGCTGGAGTTGAAGGTGAGCAAGGAGGCAGACAGTTTTTGCTGACATCAGATTATTTAGGATGGATCTAAATTGGGGGTAGCAAGTATGCCTTGCATCCTGAGGCAAAAATATCCTAACCATGCATACATTGATTGGATCCGAACTAGGAGTGACTGAAAAAGAAAAGGAAATTGGAGTTGAGGTCTGGAAGTATATTATTAATTCATTCTGAGGATTCCTGTTTCATACAGGAGATCTTAAGGAATCAAAAATTAAGCCACTGCTATAACAATGACTTTGTACAAATGTATAGTGTTACCAGCTTGGAATACCAGATGACTGGACATTAGAACTGTCTCTCAAAGAACAGTAGCATAGGATAACAATTTTCACTTTAAATTCTGGAGGAAAAGTGGTTGAGTTTTTTTCTCCGGAGGTATGGATAGGTGTGGATAAAGCTTGAGTATTATACTCCAAGAAAAGGCTCCAAGAGTGACAGTATTAGCAATAGATACAGGTAGTCCTTGACTTAAAACAGTCCATTTAGTGTTCAAAGTTTCAACGGAATTGAAAAAAAGTGACATGACAGTTTTTCAGTTACCTCTGCAACATCCTCATTGTCATGTGATCAAAATTCAGATGCTTGGCAACTGGTTCATATTTATGACCGTTGTTGTGTCCCAAGGTCATGTGATCACCTTTTGTGACCTTCTGACAAGCAAAGTTAATGAGGAAACCAGATTCACTTAACAGCTGGTTACTAACTTATTAACTGCAGTGATTCACTTAACAACTTTGGCAAGAAAAGTCATAAAATGGGGTACAACTCATTTAACAACAGAAATTTTGGGCTGCCTTGTGGTTGTAAGTTGAAGACTACCTGTATTTATTGTCTGGAAAGGAAAGATTAGTAGCCTGTAGAGCTATACAGAATACACCAACTCCATCTCCTGGGTGAATTATCAGATACTAGGTGTCATCATGCTGGAACAATTAAGAGAATAGTCCAAAAAAGATAAACTATATTGTACTATGAGGGAAACCTATGTACAGCTATTTATTAATTTGTTTGTTCAAAGAAAGAGAGAAAACATGAAGAACACCCACAACAGTTAGGGTGTGTCACAAGGTTTCATCACATCTTAAAGGGATACTAGAAAGCTGGAAAAAGAAACATGGAAAAAATATCCACAAAATTGAACACAGATGTTTTATTTCAAAGACTGAAAATAAGATAAAAGGTGACAAATATATGCAACCAGACAAAACTGAAAGGTAGAGATACTTCTTTCTACTTGTAACCCTTGTCCACTAAAGTGTTTCAATAGTGAAATTTAGGGAATGAAAGTATCTTTTCACCCAGCAGATATTTTTGTACAAATAAACAGACAGTAATACTGAATCCTACTTTACAATGATTTTGCAGTATATACTTCCAATAATCAGATGAGGCGAACAGCAAACTATTTTTGATGTTTCACTTTTCTAAAAACTCACAATTTTTAAATCTTCATGAAACCAAGTTATTTTGTCTTCTCCTGCTTGTACTATGCTTGTACTAAATATGACAAAGTCATATTTCAACAAATTCTGTATTTGTGGGCATTTTCATTTTTACTAGAGAGGATGCCTGATATAGTCCCTGCTTTCCAACTATTTTTTATTCAGCCCAGCCTGGGGGAAAGCTGCTGAATGCAGTATTGACAGCATGATGGTCTCACTAAGTTTGCTGCTATATATAACAAACCCCACATGCTAGACTGATCTAGCACCATGGAGAAAAGAAGGCATTTCAGGCTTCTCAATCCATATGCTAATAGTTCAAAAATTAGTCTTTACTTGCAAATAATCACTCTGAAGGGTTCTTTTGTAAATGAATATATACATACAAATACATGGGAGGACAGATCAGGAGCTAGGAATGTTTGCAGCTTCTCTGTGAAGGAAAGGGAGGCCACTTGTTCATGAAAATACTCAAAGAACAGGCAATAAACTCAGTGACTGTCAAGTCTGAAATGAGAACATGAACATTAATTGATGAGCATTCATCAGCCATTGACTGGTTTAAATTAACCAATGACTGGCTGAAAATGCCCTCTGCAAGCTTCAGAAGTGAAATACAATGCCAAAAGCGTTTTTTAAAATCTGAAGATGGTATAGCTGCTGATGTGGCAGAACTCAAAATCATGATGTCTTATGATCTGTATTATCTCCTGTTGGCATGGGACATAAGCAGTGAGAGGTGCACTTTCAAACTTACAGGCATCCATAAATGAGAAATCCTGAAATGGAAAAGCCTTGGTTTGGCAAATGGGAAAACTTGTAATTGTGATTTTCAAAAGCTTATGCACCATTGGTTTAATAGCAATGGAATGCAAACACAAAGACACACACGGACACACAAATCTTTTCACCAGAGGAAAAATGTATACAATTTTTCCCTTAATCACCAATTTTCAAATGTTTTGATCTTCCAACTTTTAACTGTTTCATCATTGAGAGCTTTTTAGCTCTCAAAACACTGGAATTCTTCAACTTCTGTCAGGTTTGTACATCCTCTTGATCTTCATGGTTTCAAAATGGATCCATTCTTATCTGAAAATATTGACCAAAAAAAGCTGTGTCATTGTACAGTAGAAATAATCAACTGATAATGAGAAGCTGTTCGCAGTTATCTGTACATCTCATTGACATAATTTAAGAAAATAGAGGAGTAATTGTTAACCAAAGCTGCACCGTTCAAACTCTTACAGTACATACTTATGCTTTTTTATAAGTAATCCATATGACCAGTTATTTAATAACCATTCAAAGTTATAGCAGCCTCAGAAAGCACCATAATAAAATATCCTATCCCACCTGCAGTCACATGAATGCATTTTGGGTTCTTGACAACCAGCTGATATTTATGACTAACTGCATTTTCCACAATTATGTGACTTTGATTTGTTGTTTTTTTTGCCAGTTTCCGACATTTTTTTCCTAGCTTCTGGCAACTCCCCCCCCCCCATTATTCAGAAGTATGGATTCAGATTTACAATTATGTGATTTGTTTAATAACCAACCATAAAAATGGTTTCAAAATTGAGTCCAAGCACATAGGTGCCTCATCTTATGACTGCTACAATTTATGACCACAATTCTGGTCTCAATTGCAGTTGTAAGTCAAGAACTACCGGTATGCAGATCACCATGTTTAATCAGGCTTAACAGAATTACACAGAACTTCCTGTCAGATAAATGAATATAAGGCTGCAGATAATATGAACAGGCTGAAAATAACTGGCCTATTCCTTCCCCTTCTCCTTTAATTCCTTCCCCTCTCTTTTCTATTCAAAAATTATGGAGAGCAAATAAATTAAAAACAGTGGTGATAACCATTGTAAATGAACATTATAATTTACTCTTTTAATTTGATATAAAGCACTACTCTGATAATTGCATAAAGTAATAAGGGCAGTATTTCTTTTGATATAACTAAATAGGTATTCTAAGATCTAATTAATTTTAGGAAGCACTTATAATTTAAACAATCAAACCAATTTGCTAGAAAAACAAAAGATTCAATTAAAAACAACCATTAATTTATTTAGAGGCCTTATTTCATTTTTAAAAATTCCGCCGGCTCTTTCTCCATCTCATCATGCTAACAATTATATAACATAAAGCATTATTTATTAGATGTGTGGGTTGAGTACAGATTTTACGAAGAGTTCAGAGAATTCTTAGACATTAATTGCTCTTATCATTTTCTAGACAGAGGTATCTTTGCCGATATAAATTATTATTTTTTTCTTGATCGCCAGATAAGCTATTTTTTTTCTGGGTATCTACTAGTTTTGCTACATAAATTGGTGATTATATTTTATTATATGGAAAACATTTTATTGAAATGTAAATCGTGACCTTTCATAATAAGGTATCTGGAGTATATTTAAAAATTTACAAAAAAATTTCTCGCATAGCTTAAATTACATTTGCATACATACTCAAGTGCAATGCTGTGCACCTATTGTGTAGTTTAACCATTAACTCTGCTGTAAAGTATTTTAACGAGGGTCTCATGCATTTGATCACTAGGTTTTATGTTTACCTTTCAGAACAATTCTTGTAAATCCACATACGATATGTACATACATGGATATGAAATAATATACAGCAAATTGCCAGAATATGATTTTTTTTTAAATAGCTTTAACTGCTGATAATACATTTACAAAATAATTCTTTTACAACAAATAATAATTCTTTTGCAATAAAAAGCTAGCTTGGTCTAGGGCAGGAGTGTCAAACTGGTAGCCCGCGGTCCAGATGTGTCATGAGCAGGCCATGCCCACCCCAGCTCCGCAAAGGGGAAAAACGTTGTGATACGTCACATGATGGCAACGTGAGGCAGCAAGTTTGACACCCGTGGTATAGGGGTTAAGGCACTAGGCTAGAAAGCAGGAGAACGTGAGTTTATGTCATGCCTTAGCCATGAAGGCATGAAACCGAGGCCTCTGCAGGTTGCCACATAATTACCCATGGGAAATAGGGAGAGGGTACTTCCTCATGCTGTTAGAGGGGCTGTAGTCAAAACAAAATTCTTTCTAGGAATGTTAAGGCCGTTCTGTGCAGAACCTGGGAGAGGAGTGCCAAGATGGAAAAAGGAATGCTGGGTATAACTCATGATTGGGGGATGTGATTGATGATGGTTAAAAGAAGGTGGATCTGTAATTCTCTTTTGGGTGTGGAGAAACCTGGGCCTTCAGATTCAGGTTTTTCCCAAATGTGCCAACATGGTTTTTTTTAATAAACTCTTTTAATAAACTCTTACTTAGATAAACTCCTATCTGAGTGCTGAGTGATTTATTGGAATTTAGACTGACACCAGCTTGAGCCAGTTACTCTATCTTAGCCCAACCCATCTCACAAGATTGTTGTTTGTAGGGAAAATAGGAAGAGGGAGGTGCGTTAGATATGTATATCACTTTGAGTATTTTTAAAAATAAGATAGGATATAAATTAATAAATATTATTTTAAATACCAATGTAAGTTAAAGGGAACACAGACAAAACAGAATGTGTATGTATAATTATTAGCAATTATATGCACTATATAGCATGAAATAAAACAAATCCTGTTGCTATGAAAATTTTATTTAATGAGAATTCGTGAAATGGCACATCTGATGGACTGAAAATACTTCAATATGATTTGTCTTTCCTTTTATAAATGGTACAGTCTTTTGTTTAAACAAGCTTCATTCAACCATGAATAACCTAACAATATCTGATTTGAACTATTACCAAATAAACCAGACCAATATTTTAGAAAATGGGAAACCAGCATCCCGGAAACTGATTTTCATTTTTACTAACCTCTAGAAAGTTTTGCATGAGACATTTCAGTTCAGCTTCATTTTTAACAAATACAGGGAATATTATTTACATTCTATGTACATATTTAATCTTGTTTAGACTATGTAAAGTTAAAGACTATTTTTTGGAGTGCCATTTCAAAATTTTTAAAGAAACATCTTAAGTTCTCAGTCCCACCACATGATCTTGAACCAGCCAATTGCATATATTCTATTGTAGGAGAATACAACTTTTATTTCATCTAACTACTATGAGGTGCGAGAAAAGATACATTCTCTAGCATCCAGAAGCTACCAACTTGATTAGATTAGTTATACCAGAAAAAAAACCTGAAGCCTTTTAACATCGTATTTGGATTATATGGCAAAATAGAAAGCTCAGACAGGACTTGCTTTTTCAACAAGAACAGTAACAAACATCCTGATATTTATCAGTTTTCATCTTGATAATTTTTCACTTAGGAAACAGCTGCCTTCCTACATACACGTTGAGGCAAACTATTGATCAAGCACTGACAGATCTCTTCCTCCACTTTTTTTCTGGATGGTAATCTGTTTCCTCATTTCCCTTACCTGGTGAAGGGAATTAAAAGAACTGTGAAACTTAGTGCCTAGGGAAATATTGAGGTTTATTGAGGAGAAAATATTGAGGATAAAAAATTATCCAATTAATGCTTTGAAAAACTGATAACTATACTTGACTTTGTGAGATCTATTTTGCTTTTTACTAGGACACCAAAGTTAATTAATTAGGCTAGATGGAAATAGTGACTCAAGTGGGCAGACATATGGTAAGAATTAAAGGGATGCTTCTGAACATATATTCAACTATGACTGTTATCAAACTAAGAGGCCAAGTTCTTTCATTTAAAAAAAAAGATTTTTCCCCCAGAGTACTTTTTCAGCAACCTAATTTAGGAGAAAATATGTTTTAGTTGTTGCTACAGTATTTTAGGCCAGTTGGGACCTAGAAAAATTGAACATCTGCTGGCAATTGTTTATAAATCTATAGATCTAAACCAGACTTGAGGTATTGCAGTTTTATTAAAACAGAGCAATCCAAGGTTTACAAATAACACATAATCCAAACTGAGATTTCAATTTAAAGATTTCAGATTAGCCCAGCTCTTAACTACTACTCTCCAATATGTTATCATCAGTGCAATAGTGACTTTTGCTTTCCTTTCTTTGGGAGACATTACTGGCGGGGAAATTAAGTTAAATTAGTTTTGCTTTCTACAGGGAGGTCTGCAATATTTCCCATTTCCCACTAGAGAAAAATTTGTAATTTCAAATCTAGCTTTCTTTTGGTGTTGAACAGTATTCTTACAAAAACTTCTATAGTACTGATTGACATTTAACAATTCCAAGAGTTTTACTTTTGTTACTATGGAAAGAGATGGAAGATCTATAAGCATTCATTCTTCTTAATAGTGAAGTATTACCTGCAGAGAATGTTTAGAATTAAGATTATTCAGGAAAGGCAAATTAAATTGCATTATAAGGATGCCATAATGACATCAACTGCATTGGATAGGCTGGATGCTTCATGTTGCATAACTAGCCTAAATTATTTTTGGCAAGAAAATCTGCTAGGGACAGTAGTCCACCATAATTTCCTCTGCATGTCTCTCCTAGTAGGTATCTATATAAACCTGTTTCAGTTCAAATGGAATGAAAGCTGATCAGGTCAACTTTGATCCAAGAAGACACTTAATGTTAAACATAAATGGTCCTTTTCAACAGGACAAAATTTCCAGAAGAAAATACTCCAAAGAATAAAGCTGACCCTTTCAGGTGCTGTAGAATTCTCATGTTTCTATGTTTCAAAGGCTTTTCTTTAAACTTGACATTAAAAAGGAACTGACTACGATCTCGTTTTTGGACAACATTTAGATAACATTTACAAGCACAATGGAAATAAATCCAAATTTCAGATAAATTAGTTGTGATTTTAAAAAAAATCAAGGAAGATTTAAAAAGCTATTCTAATAGGTTAGATGGAAAGAATAAATGCATTTCACTCTATTCCAATGATGCCAAAAATTCTGGTCCTTGCATTGAAAACCCTAAGACTTAGAAGCAATTGCTGGGAAGTTGTATGAAATTGAAGAGTTTTATGAAATAAGCTATTTAGAGAAGTACACAGTGGAACTTTATTATATCTATGTCTAAATGTCTAAATGGCATAACCAAAAAGATAAGTTCTGAAGCAATTGTTTTGATTTGGAAATAGTTCCTAAAATCTTGAAATGATGTTCTTTGATACATTACAGTGCAATTAGCAGTCAGTGTCCATCTGTTGATGTTCATTTGTTACAGGAGATGGTTCATTCAAAGTAAAGTTTGGAAGCCACATTCAAATGAAATATACATCTATTAGTCATTTTGCATCTCTCACCATTATATATTTCTATGGGAAAAAAGAAACAATATACAGTAATTCTTTTAGTAGACCTTTTTGCCTGGCATGCCTTTCTGCATTAACGGACATCAAAGATCATTGAATCACACAGATTCTCAATACTTTTGAGTTGTTTAGCTTGTAAAAATTGCGGTTTGTGCCTTGACTAGCTACATATGCAGTCTTCCTCTCACCAGGATTTGGAACACCCTAATATTTGCCAGCTAGCTAATTTATTATAGTCTTGCTATGGTTTCAGTTAAGGATTCAGAGTAACTAATATTAAATAAGCACAGAACTATTTTTGCCTACCTCCTGCCCTAAGGTTATCTGAATATATAATGCTGTCAAAGCATAACATTCGATTTCATTGGGTAAGCTTGTCATTCAAATATGCTGACAGAATAAAATTAATACCTATAGCTGTGTTGCAGAAACCATTCTGGTTGAAGTATAAAAGTTTAAAGAACCCTCATGAGAGCCATACCAGAGGTCCAGCTCAAAGACCCATTATGTATTTAAAGCACAGGAAGTAGCAAGGTATGTAACCTCTGTGACATGCTCATTTATTAAACAAAGCTTAAAGCTTCAATACTGAGAGTGTTTGGTAGCAACAGGAATCAAGCAATATGTAACTCACAGATTTTTCACAGGTTTTGTTGCGCAGCCCCACTTGGGATCTCTGAACTGCACTTAAACTCAATGATCGTGGCTAGCTTGAGACTGGGCATGGAGAGTTACTGGGAGTAAAATATTCCTCTCCCTCCCAATGGCTCTACTGCAAATCCCTTAGCCCATCATCTTTGTTCTACAAATGCATGCCCTAGGGCAGAGGCCAATAATACTTGAATAAAAGCCTGAGGCAAGAGAGAGCCAATGGAGTATGAATTTACATGTCCAGAAAGCAGCTCAGGGACAACCAATCCGTGATCAACAAAGGTCATTTTGGCAGAGGTGCTGGATGCTGGAAAGTGACAAACCATCGATTGAAATCACACCCGGCCTTCTGGGATTGTTCAGAGACAACAGGTGTCTTAACCATTCCAGCATATGCCTATCCATACAAGAGAGGCTAAGAGACCTGGTGCATGAAAACATCTAATATGTTAGGGAACAAATGCAGGTAAATCCACGACAGTTTGGTTAGTGACAGTTCAAAGTTACAACGGCACTGACAAATGTGACTTATGACTGTTTTTCACAGTTACGATCTTTGCAGCATCCCCATGATCACGTGATCAAAATTGAGACGCAAGGCAACTGGATCATAGTTATGACTTTTGCCATCCCCTTTTGCAACCTTCTCAAGGTCAATAGGGAAACCCGATTCACTTAACCACCAGGCTACTCATTTCTGATCTGCAGCAATTCACTTGACAACTGCGGCAAGTCATAAAATGGGGCAAAACTCACCGAACAAATAAAATCTGGGGCTCAATTGTGGTCGTAACTCGAGGACCACCTGTACCATTCAACAGAAAGGTGTCCCAATTCGCCGTTTCGAGGAAACTCCGCGCAAGGAATTAAAACGTACAGAAACCTACGCTGAGTCGGCCAGCTTCAACGTGGTTTTGCGCAGCGGGGTAATTGGGGTTGGGGGGTTTTTTTGGTGGGGGTTGTCCCTACGGGGGCTGCTTATAAGGTCTCTGTCGGAGAAGAAGAGGGGAAAGACTGCCTGGGGCAGAAAGGATGGTCGCGTCTTTACAACAAGGGGGGAGAGGGCCTTAAAAAAAAAATGAAAAAGTAAGAAAAAGGCACCCGCTACTTTTTTTTTCCCTCCCGCCGGGAGCCTCCCTTCGAATTCTGAGCGGGCCGCATTGTGACGCCTGAATGCTTGCTGCCAGTGCGGCTCCCTCTCGGCTCGGCTGGGCTCGGCTCCCGCGCGGGCTCGGCGCAGTCAAGGCGCCGCAAACAAACAAAACAAAAAATGGGGTTCCGCAAAACGGGAGGCGCGTGCACGCTCGCCTTCTGGCTGAACCTGTTGTTGAACCTGCTGCTAGCCGAAGAAGAGCACGACATCAGCTTTAACGACTCGCTGTCTCTCGAAGCGGCTTTAGCCGAGCCGATCGTGAGGCTGGTGGACTCGGGTGAGGGACTCGGGGCCGCCCAGCCTTTCTGAGGTTTCCCGAAAAGAAAGGGAGGAGCCCGCAAAAGGCGGGCTGCCGAGAAGCACGCTTGCCCTTTGGCTTAGGAGGGTCGTGTGTACGGCGGCTGGATATGGAACACAGAGCAGCTGAGGAAAAAAATAATACTGTGCATATATTAACATATGTTCCTGGTGTTAATATTCTCATAATGTGTGCTTCCTTGCTTAAATTTACATAGCTGTATAGAATAAATGCTGCCCTGGATTTTGAAAATTAAAATTAAAACAGGTCCCATAGAAAGATATATATTTTATTTCTTTCAAAAGCGGTTTTATATTTAAAGGGTCAAGTAATAATTTGAAATTTAAACAAAATATACACGCAATATATGCTTGGGTAACTAAACTGAGGCAGAGCAGAGTTCAGTGTGTTTCACATTATTGGGGGGAGGGGAGGCTGGAGCAACTATTTGCATTTCTGGTGAACTGCTCTAAAGAAGAATTTAGGAAATACATTTTACTCCAATTAGGTAACTACAGTTTACCAGCTTGCGGTAATTCATCTTTTTGCAGGTGAAAATTTGACAGAACCTAAAGAAGTAGAATTTGGAGAATGCACTGTTACGTGTGGTAAGCATATATATATATATAAATATATAAATAATGCTAAGGGTAGTTTTTTATTGTTTTAAGTTGCATTTCCTTATTTACTTCATGGTGATTTTCAATAATTGTTAGATATAATTTACAAAAACAATCCAGTTGATTGTCATTAGAAATTTAGGTCAGATCTGTTAATTTCACAGCCTGTAAGCTCCTTTTAAAAAGCCCGTTCCTTTTCTTTATTGGCTATGAGCTGCTTTCACCAAAGTAACAATTTCCCTCTATTTGTGAACATCTGTGAGATGTTCATAAGCTGAAAACCTTCTGATGCATCATCTCACAGATGTCTTCCCACTTACAATATTGGCAGCTCTATTAGCACAAATCACTTCTCTGCTGTAGTCTACTCAGCACTTATACAATTTATTAGTTGTGTTATGGGAAGTCCTGGTGTCAGAAGGACTGGAGGATTTTTAGAAGTAGAGCGCTCATTGTCTAGTAACAGATGTCTGGCTTCATGCAGAGAAAAGCAAATCGGATAGGTGTTCCTCCCGGTGTATTTATTTCTTAGGTAGCTGAGATAGAAAACAACCTTGCTTGTTGGTTGTTGAATTTCTGCAGTAAAATATCCTCTATCCAATGTAGCATTTCTTTTTAATAATACTAATTTAAATTGTACATACACATACACATAAAAATCATACCTGCCACTCAGTTGGTATCTATTTTATGGTCAAATGATCGCTATTCTTTCTGTATCCAAATAATTAAACAGTTCTTTATTCTGATCCACATATTATCCCAGAACTTTTCATTATACAATGTTTAGGTTTTCAGCAATTACAATAGCTTTATTATTATTATTATTATTATTATTATTATTATTGAATTTATATACTGCCCCATTCCGAGGACTCGGGGCGGTTTACAACTACAATTACAAACATAAAAACCATTTAAAACTCCTTTTAAAATCCCGTTTAAGACCAATAAACAAATTTAAAAGAGCCGTTTAAAAGAATTAAAAAGAAAACCAATTAAAAAACCCCTCA
>JANHFL010004589.1:24424-36792 GCA_032468155.1 Oxyrhabdium leporinum | reverse complement strand
AAAAGAGCCGTTTAAAAGAATTAAAAAGAAAACCAATTAAAAAACCCCTCAGTCAGGAAAGGCTTGTCGGAAGAGTATTATTAGCAGTAACTCTTTTCTAACTCATCCTCATTTAGTTTTTCCCCTCCCCCAGCTGAATCAATAATCTTTATCTGGGTTGTATTTTATTTCAGAAAAAATATTTTTATGGTCCTAGCTTTATGTAGCTATAAACATTTTAATGTGCATTTTATTTAACGATTGTTTCTTTTTTCTTTTGAATGACTGTTGATTTCTGGTGACTTCCTAAATAATTTTTTTAGCAAGGTTTTTCAGAAGTGGTTTGACATTGCCTCCTTCCTAGGGTTGAGGGTGATCTAGCTGGCTTTGTGCCTAAGGTGGAAATACAATTCATGGTCTTTGGTTTCTAGGTGCCTTTAATCATTGGTGCCTTTAATCACTACTCCAAATTGACTCTTAGAGACTCTGCAGTCAAATTAATATATATCATCTTTGATGGCAAGATTACCAAGTGGGTAACCTGTTATCTTTTTTTCTGTTTCTCCCCATGATGCAAAAACCTACATATTCCTGCCTAGAAGTGGCCTTTTTCCTATGGAAGGTTTCCTGTTCTTTTCAAGTTGCTATTTCCAGAAGCTCTTGTTATTTCTAATCCGCTTAACAACTATTTTTTCCTCTCCTCTCCTTGATCTTTAGAAATCAGTTGTGAAATACATACCTATGATCCAAAAGGATTCTATTTAAAATCTATGTAATCATTTGATTATATTTTCTTCAGCTAGATTCTGAATGCTTCCAGTGCACTTAGAAATCATCCAGTCACTTGGCTAGTTTCCACAGGACTTGTAATTGTTGTGAACACACACACACATTGGGTGGATGGGTAGAATAGGAACATAGGTGTGGATTGGGAATATATGGGATTGTATAGTTAGCAGGCACTCCAACAGCCAGAATTACTTAAATATATTGAATTTAGCAGAATGAATATCAGAATAACCTTGACAGTTATATACCCTGGATTATAATTTGGATGATAATAGCACAAGAGCAAAGATGGGATACCAGAGTATGTTTGCTATTGAAAAAAGCCTTGGGAAGTGAATGGAGACCATTATCTCCTCCATCCCATCGATACTTTCTAAGGACTAGAACAATTCTTATCTTCCTGATATGGCTGCTGCCCTACCTCCCTACTATATTTGTCATCATCAGTTTTTGTTACACTGTGTGTCTATGAAAAATATCCCATAGGCTTGCAAAACAAGAAAAATATTTTCAATAAAAGTGTCAATTCCTAGCCATTTACATTTCTAGTTATTGTATTTTTAAGTTGAGCCATATTCAACCATGTTGTAGAATCCTTATTTTGTGACAGTTCCAGTAAATATTGTTCCTTCCCTGTCACTTGAAGTAATATTTTATGATTTACATGTAGTCCAAGAAATATTATAGTGCTCAATAGATTCAAAAGTACAAAACATCCAAAGTTATTTTTGGTATGCCTAAAATATAATTCAGTATTACAATAATTATTCTGTTTATCTCTAGGTCAACAAAACATTTAAAAAAAAAAACTTCTTTGCTCTCTGTACTGTTCAATAAACAAAATGTCTCTATAATGGATGATAATCTCTTCGATAATTTACTGCTTCTAAACATAATATTCTTTCCTCCCTCACATTATTTGTCATTTTAGCAGGCAGGGAATATAGTATTTGGCATAAGAGGAAAGAAAAAAGCAAAGTAACATAGCATTTTTGCTTAATATCTTTACATTTAGAAAAAATGGCATGGCATTGCTAAGTAAAATATTGACAATAGAAATTTGGGACTTTTTATCTGATTTGAATTGCATATACGTGTATCTCTCTACTGTTGGCTGGAGTTCTCTGCATATTCACTAGGAAATATGTGCTCTTAATTTTTTTTTTTTTACTTATTCCTGAGTAAAGAAGATACGTGAAAATAATCTGAAATGATATACAGGTTATCTTTGACTTACAACAATTCATTTAGTGACCATTCGAAGTTACAACGGCATTGAAAAAAGGTACTAATGACCGTTTTTCACACTTATGACCATTACAGCCTCCCCATGGTCATGTGATCAAAATTCAGATGCTTGGCAACTGGCTCATATTTATGATGGTTGCAGTGTTTTGGCATGTGATCAGCTTTTGTGAATTTCTGACAAGTAAAGTCAATGGGGAAGCCAGATTCACTTAACAACCGTGTTACCATTTTAACAACTGCACTTAACAACTGTGGCAAGAAAGATCATAAAACGGGCAAAACTCACTTAACAGCTGTCTCACTTAGCAACAGAAATTTTGGACTCAATAGGCAATAGTGGCTTGTGCCTCATTGCATCAGACCCAATGATGGCTGTAGGGCAATTCATTCATTTGGACTGCTGGACTTTGCACAACATGTTCATGGCTACGCTTCAAAAGTAGGCTTGGTTTTGGGGGAGATACAGGATTTTCTTAAGAGGAAAAATCGGTCTATTAAAATTTTACAAGTTTTAAAGCACCAGCTTTGCCTCTTGACCATCTCCTCCCATGCCAAACTTGGTCCTGTTTTGTTCACATTTTGGAGTGTTACTGTGATGATGAACAGAGTCCCAACCCTCTTGTAAGTTATTTCCAGAATTCCATTGAAGAACATATTGCTAAAGCTCCAAATACCAAAACTATATTTTGTCAGATAAACAGAATGCTTGGATATTTAAACTTTGCTCACTGGCCAATTAGATGAGCTTTGTGTGTTTGATTGGCCCTTTACTGCTCAAGTTCCTTTCCTTTCCTTTGCTAATTTGGCTGAATGCAAGCAGAGATAAAAAAAAAAGTTGCATACTTGCCTATAATCTTAAGCAGTCAATAGTAGAAGATTGTGCCCTTATGCCTCATCTCTGAACTTTTTAATATAAAATAGGCTAAATGGTGGAGGTCATTATTATACTGTACTGTGGCCACTGGTGTGCTGAAGTTACTACCAGCTTGCTCATCGTTAAAATTTTCTGGAGTTTGGCAAGCTGGTGAGAACAGAGCTGAGCTATGATACCTGGCATGCTATTCAGCTGACAACACAGCAGTGGCAATGGAGCCATCAGTATCAGTGAGGCCTGGAAGTATTGGGAAAATGGGGTGGGGAACTGGTTGTTAAATATTCACCTGCACACCACTGACTGTGGCAATGCTACTGTACTATTCAAAATCAATCATCTCTACAAATACTGAATTAAAATTAATATCTTACTCTGGAGAATGTAAATTTGAATGCTTGATAGAAACAGTTTTGCCCATCGAAAACTACCACAAGTACAGATCATTCATTCCATTATTATCACTCTAAAATATAGAAGATGAAATTTATTTCAACATCTTAGACATTAATTTTAAAAACTCTACAAAACATATAATCCATTGAAAGGAACATTTTGAATCTAACAGAAATCCATTTATTCCTGAGCATACCATACACAGACACAGTCATGCACACAAACGCTATTAGTGAATAATTTACGAATATCATTTATCTTACAAGAGTTGCTTAGAGGTTGAGATGAATGTGACATCTGAAACATCCTTAATTTTTTTCTTCTTTCTGGAACTCCTAGAGTTCCCATATCATGTTCACTATTCTGATTTTTCTATTGATATCAATAAGCATTAAGGATGCTCAGTACCTGATTGGAATCAGCTCATCAGAGCAAAAATGCTTCAGGCACCAGATGGTGGGTGCTTTGAAAGGCCAGGTTCATGAAGACTGCAAGCTAATGTTGATATTTAAATTTTAATTAACTTGTTTGTTTCAGTAGTATACAAAATGAAAGTGCATATCAAATTCAACTAAAAGAGAACATTTTGTATTGTGAGATGACGATTTTAAGAGATGGTTTTAAACAGCATTTTACCTATAAAGGACTTTTTTTTCTGAAGGCCTTTAGATTTTTGGCACTTTTATTTTAAAAGATGAGATTTCCAAAGAGAGGAAATTAAAATATGGACTGGGAAAATATAGAGATATATAAATAAAAAGACACAGAGGTACACACATACTCTTTTTAATCATTTTGATCAAAGGTATTGGCATTCGAGAAGTTATATTAACCAATGGATGTCCTGGAGGTGAAACAAAGTGTATTGTTCGTGTTGAAGAATGCAGAGGACCAGCAGATTGTGGCTGTAAGTCATGATGTAATGATAAATTCTAGTTAGCTTATAAGAATTTCATGGCTCCCTTCAATAATAGCATGCATTCATTATGAGGTTGGTTATTTATTTACTTAGACTTATAGGTCACATCAATCAAAATCAAAACTCTAGGCAACTCCAACAATGTATAATAGTTAAAACTAAAACAGCATTCCGAAAAAGAAAAAAAGAACAAATGATAATAGAATGTTCACAGTGGGGAGAATAACACAACTAGTTAGCAAAAACAATACAGAATGCACAACGGGAAGCCAGATCACAAGCCATCCTCTTCTAGAACCTGCTGAAAAGGGCCAGGGATCTCCAAAAGGATCAAGCTTGTATCAGTTTCAGGGGAAATGTTGTTTCTGGAGCGGAGACACAGCTTCAGAAAAGTCCTTTCTCTGAGGTTCCACAACAGGACTGGACTGAGCCAAGTCTGCCAGGTCTGACTGGACAGAAAGAAACAACTAGTGTGAAGCCCTAGATTAGAACAGTGATGGCCAATCTTTTGGACTTTACAGATCAAAAATTTGGAAAATGCCTACCTTGACTCTTCTGACACCCCTTCCCGCTCTCTCTCCCCCTCGTGCACACACGTACACATACACACACATGTATATACAAACAAGTGAGAAACAGTTCTGTAGCTCCATTTAGGCCACCCTGAACAGCAGCAGTCAGTATTAGTGCTGAGGCTGGGCTAAAGTAGAGGCCCAGGCCTTAACTCCAGCCCCAGCTCCACCACTGCCACTCAAAAAAGCTGCATGTAAGCCTTGGGAAATATCATGGTTGCCCCCACAGCCCAGGATTTGCCACATGCCACTTACCTTCAAGTGGTGTATCTCTTTTTGATGACAGGCCTACCTGAAGTTGCTCCAGATCTCACGAGGTTTCCATTCTTCAAGTGGCTTCGGAGAACGCTCTTTTGCACCTCTGCAGCCAGCCTCCCAAAACCACCTGAAAGCACACCTTGTGCTTGTGTAATTTTTGGAGGCTGCGCAAGAACACAGCCTTTACTCTGACTTCCAGAAGGTCTGGAGGCCATGCAAGTGTACACTCCTTTCATTTAGCCTCTGCAGCCTCCAAAAATTGTGGAAGAATGGGGTGTGTTTTTGAGAATAGTTATCGGGTGTTGGTGAACATTCACATGTCACCCAAAACCTTGTGGTGTGACAGTATTGACATGCACATCATAGGTTTGCCATCACTGTCTTTATAAATGACAAATAGCAACATAAATTGCATTTGGATGTGGTCCTCTAAAGTTTTAGGTTGGAGGCACTTTTTAAAAAAAAGTAAGAATAAGCTGAGCTGCATGCTTTTTAAAATTACTTTAACTTTAATTATAATTCCCAGAGCTTTAAATTGTTGGAATGCAAAAGAAGAGGCTAACCTCAAATTGAGCTAAATTATTGGTGATTACATGGATGTATCCATGCAATTTCCACATGGAAGTGGTTCACCATTGTAATCTTCTAGAATGCTTTTTTTTTCAGTTCAGTTCCTCAGTTTTGTTTACAGCTCTGGTGGACTCATATCCAAGTTCTAGCCAAGCCCAACTCTACTTAGTTTCCAAAAATCATTAATATAGTATGTAGTATCATATTGTAATATTATTTAATTATTTTAATAATATTTTAATAATGACATGAAGTGATTATTAAACCTGTTTTCTTATAAGGGGGCAAACCTATTTCTGAGAGTCTTCTTAGTGTGAAGATACCATGTATATTTGTACCTCCAGAAAATCGATTTCAATACATTTGGAAAATGTTGATTCCAGACCAAGTAAGTAATACTGTATGTTTGTATCTTGTGAATTTATTATGTGATTTTGCAAATTATTTCCTATTTCCTACATTTTGTATCTACATTATCTTAATTTAACAATTTATTAGGTAGTTCTAAAATTAATGCTACGTTTACCCGATTCTAAATCATAGAAAAAGATACAATCTTGAATGGCAAAATTCAAAGTTAACATGAAAGATATATTCAAAAGTCATTTAAAAATGGTTCATTCTTTATTGCTTTCTGATCTAAATAAGGCACTATATCTACTCCTTGTATCATCCTTCATTATATTTCCCTGAGGAAAGAATTCTTTTTATTTGCAACAAATCTCTCTAAATCCATCTCCAAGTTCAACCACATTATTTTCCTCCATGCCAAGTCCAGATGAATTCTGTCTTTTAAAATATTTTATTTAGGATCAAGCTGTTCAAAACCGAGGCAGAAGAAGAATATGATAATAAATTTAATTGTGGACTATATAGTAGTCATTACTGTTAGTTAGATTTTTATAGAAAATTGTCCCATCATCTCCACTTTTCCTTATTTAATTAAATAATAATTAATAATTTTGATGTTAATATTTTCCTTAGACATATTTTTCTGGAATATATCGTGTAAAAGAAAATCAGTAAGAGTTATAAAATTATAATTCATTCTATACTTTATCATCATTAACACTCTCTTTGTCTTCCAGAAGATATTAAAACCTGGGTTTCTCTCCAAAGGTTAGGTCCAGAATATGAGGAGAATATATATGTGCATTTGTTTTTATGAGATCATAATGTAGTTACCTTTTCTTTTTTAATATTGATTTGTATGGATTGTTAGCAGCCAGATTTATGTATTTAAAATAAATAAACAAATTACACAGGGGCGACCAATTTTTCACTCTCCAATTACTGCCAAATAATTCCTAGCAAATTGTGGGGTGCTTAGCGTTGTGGTTCGGCAACTTTTACAGGAGCATAGGATCCTTTTTTGTGAACTAAAAAGATAACGTGACTGGAATCTTCAAAATATTCTTGTTTTGGATATTATAAGAGACCACAAGGAGAAAAGCACCAAACTTTTCACAAGATGTTGATGTAAATTCCTAATTATGACATACATTTTGTCTTTTTTATCACCTTTGAATCAATAGCAATCACTCATTATTCCTAATGATTCAGCTATTTTGGAAGTACATAGAGATACTCATCCCGTTGCATTTGAGTGTGATACAATAGAAAATGATGAATTGATTGCATCTGTAAAATATACAGTGTACACCACAGCTGGTAAGTTCATGAAATTTATAACTGTTTAGTCACATAGTACTTCTCTTAAAGGAATCTTTATGGGAAAAATGACACACTTGTTAATTTATTTATTTTCAATTAAATGTTTAAGGTGCCCAATCCTCTATGACTCCCATCAGCATAAAATATAGAAGATTTAAAATAACAATCCACACCATACAATAATACGAAAGGAGTGTCTGGTGAAAACAGCCACTATCAAATAGATCTTGTGACCCCCAAAAGGCTTTCAACTGCTTTAGACAAAGGCCTGGGGAAAGACCCAAGTCTTAAGGGATTGTCTAAAAAATAGATCAGAGTGGAGTCCATACTGATTTATATACACATCCACTTCCTAGTTCCTGTCAGTTGGCATTGCTTAGTTTATGGCATCAGAAGCTTGCTAAATCTGCTGGATTGCATAGGGCATTTTTGTATCTGAGAGACCTGATATCTGAAATTCCATTAAAATAGGAATTCTTGGACTGGATGACACAAAAGAGTTGGCGGTTTCTTGTGTGTGTGTTTCTTTGCTGCCGTCTAATCTCATATGCAGTTCTGCAGTCCAGAAATGGTGGCCATAATTTAATGGAAAAATGTTTATACCAGTGCTTGATTTATTATTCCTGTTGAAAACAATATTTGTATGGCACCAGTGCATGGTTTTTTTTGATTGATTGATTGATTTATGTTTCAGAAATGCCCATTTTTAATTTGTACTGTATAACACTTAATCTAGATTTTATCTGTAACATTTCAGAAGACAAGAACAACAGAAGTAGCCTGTGTCACCTTGCTCAATTCTCCCCAAGCCCTTTGTAAATATCTTGAAATAGTCCTCGACTTACAACAGTTCACTTAGTGACTGTTCAAAATTTCAGTGCCACTGAAAAAAGTGACTTATGGCCGTTTTCCACAGTTACAACCTTTGCAGCCTCCCCATGATCGTGTGCTCAATTGTGGTTGTAAGTCAAGATCTACCTGTATTACGGAAAATTGTAGTGATACAGGTACTTGCAGCTGTCATCTTGCGTTTTGCACCCAGAGTAGATAATTCCAAGGCTTCAAATGACACCTCCAATCAACATGAAAAAAATGTCCTTTTCTTTTGAAATAATGCTGTTCTTTTTCTACTGTAATTACGGTTTTTTCTTAACTATAATAGGTATTTTTTTTTTAGAAAAGCTCTTGAAAAAGCTCTTATGTACACTGTGAGCTTATGCACTGAAGACAAATTCCTTGTGTGTCCAATCACACTTGGCCAATAAAGAATTCTATTCTGTTCTATTCTGTTCTATTCTATTCTGCGCCATGCCATGCCATGCCATGCCATGCCAAAAGCTATCATTTGGAAAAAAAACCAGCATGGAAACAATTTATATTGTCTCTTTGTAAAGAAAACAAATACATGCAGACTACAATGAGAACATATATATAATAGTGAGTATAAAACAATGCCTTTAATTATTGTGTAGAAGTAGACATTTTATTACTTTAATCTCCTTACCTCTTTTAAAGCCTGAGAGTTTCATCTTGGTTTGCATTTACCCATCTTACTCATAATTGAAATTTGTAAAGTAAGAATCAACCTTGACAATTTGTAAAGTAAGAAACAACCTTGATAACAGAAAATAGAATTGACATGAATGTTCCAACTCTATTATTCTGTTACTCTGTTTCTGAGACAGTATTTCATTTAATATATATACTGTAAGTGTGCTATTGCTTACCTGATATATTTTAAGCTATGTGAGTTCACTGTGATAATGAAAATTGTATTGTTTTTAATATTGGGTAAATCAAACGTTATATTGAATTGACTTCTGCTGCCAATGGCAATTTTGCTTCTCTTGCTCCTACATATAAACCATATGTTGTATATTCTAGAGAAATGAGATATAAAAGATAAAATTAATTTTAATAAAGTGCCGTGAATTCTCATGTGTATGTTAATAAAAAGTAGCGGAAAGGAACAAGGAATATAGCTTAAACTGAACATCTCTGTATTTTTATCTGCCCTTTTTATACATAATTACTAAGGGGGAAGATTTATACGATCTGAAGAGAAACCAGTAGTTATACATAACTATTAAAATGAATTTTTACCCTTTTCTTTAAAAATATTATAGTTTGACTCTTTTTTTTCCTTGTGAGGTTGATCTATCTCCCAAAGTAGGGGGTACTGATTCTCTTGTCAGGAAAGTGGTATTATATAATTCATTTAATTTTTATCATCTTTTCCCCCCTTTTACTTACCAGTAAAGCCCATGGGCTATGGACACCCTATTTTACTTGATGTAAAAGTAAAAGCATGTCCCTGGAAGATAGTACGGTAGCAATGATTGCCAAGCTATTAAAACTAAAGCAGGAGGCAGAGTATGGGTGTGTAGAGCCACTGGTTTCTGACAGAGGAAGTTCATTCTTTTACCCTTACCACTGTCACTACGTAGCTACGTGCACTAATAAGTTGACTCAGTAATTCTGGATTACATTTCTATTTCTGTATAAATCCTGGAAGCTCAACAGTATAAAGATGTTTGTATGTGTTTTTAAACTTTTTTTTCTTTTATCTCTCTCTTTTTTTTAGAAATCTGCCTTAAATTCACATTCTAAAAAATAAAGATTAAAATAAAAGTTTATAAACACATACAAAAATCTTCATACTGCTGAGCTTCCTTATAAATAAAAGGGTGATTGCTAACTTGCAATGAGAATTAGTATAAATTGACTAGCCATAAAAAATACTTTCTAAATTGTAGGGGCAGGAAAAAGAAATACTAATGATTACTGATTACATTTATATGTAGTTTAAAGCACCTCATTTGTAAGATTCTCACCTACACAGTAAATACATACTTCAGCTATTCTTTCTTATATAAACCATTCATATGTATTCATGCATACGAACACCTAATTTTGAAGGAAAAAATCTGATTTCAGCCATCATAAGCTTGCTTGTTTGTTGTTCTTTCTTTCTTTCTTTCTTTCTTTCTTTCTTTCTTTCTTTCTTTCTTTCTTTCTTTCTTTCTTTCTTTCTTTCTTAGTAACTCAAGGCAGGTAACATACCTCATACTCCTTCCTCCTCCTATTTTATTCACAATGACCCCATGTAGTGAGTTGGACTGAAAGAGATTGATTGGCTCAACATCACCCAATGGCTTTCATCCGTAAGGTAGGACTAGAATTCACAGTCTCCTAGTTTCTAGGCCAGTGCTTTCATCATTACACCAACACTTCCACTTATCGATGTCTAGTTCGAAACACATATGCTTTGTCCAACTATAGAACTAAATCATGTATGTTTGGTTTGTGCAAATGAGTCTCAGTAGAGGCATTTTAGGATGAGAAGCAGTTAGGAAAAATAATAACCAGCAATGAAACCAATAGGAGGTAAGGGAAAGGAAAGTACTGTAAGACTACAGAGAAGAGGCACAGATAGACCAGTTGGATGTGATATGTTTGAATTCAAGTATGGTCATTAAAGGAAAGCATTGGCAGGATTTGGGATTTTGGTTTAGCTGAACAGTGGCCTGTGCAAAATGGTCCTTTCAAATATGAGCCAGAATGTACAAAACATGTTTTACATTTCATTTCGAGGTTGAAACAAGAAATTTAACCAGTAATCAGCAATACTCTTGTGCTCAGCTGCAAGTAACAAGGTCAGTTATGTAAATTCCAGTGAGTGAGATGGCTCTTACTTTCAGGAAATTAGGACTTCTAACCCTGTTCAGTTTCTGTATTAATCTCATCCTCATATCATTCCCCCACAAGATGAGTTTCCACCATCAGCCTCTCTGATGATGAGACACCATCAGTTGAGGCTCGTAATTTATGGAGAGTGTTTTCATGAATAATAGTGGTCCACCATTGCAAACACTCATCCTATACTTATAGACAGCAATGAGAAGAGCAAGGCTGAGCCTTTTCTTGCTTTCATGCCTTCCTTTCCATCATTCTACCCTTCCAACCCTTATGTCTGCATCTTCTATTCTTGGTGATAGATATGTACAATTATTATTTTCCTTGAATTCATAAATAATTATTTGAGACAAAACAGTTCTTTTTTCCAATAAATAAGGGCATGTTTTTTCTGGCTTATGGCTATTCACAGATACTTGAGGAGGTGAGCTTTGCATCCATACAGTTTCACAATTTTTGATGTATTATTTTGAGGCTATTATAGTTTTGCAGCATTTATATTTCATATATTGAAGTTGATTCATCTCCTACCAGCCAGTCTTATTGTCAAACAGTCATAAACAAAACACACATAACACAAAAACCCAGTAGCGTGGTATTTTTAGTTTAAGGTTTTTTCAAAGGATTCTGAGTATGAATTAAAAAAAACCAAACACGAGTTGGCGGGGGGGGGGGAAGTAAAGAAAATCTTAATTAGCCACCTCTCCCCCATCCTTCTATAGGCTCTGTTTTGCTGCTGTTAGTGGTAGTTTTCCTACCATTAGTGCCCCAATTTAATGCTATCAACTAGAAACTCAATTTGGACACAATTGCTATTTTGTAAATAGAGTCTTCTCTTAGTATGAAGAAAGTAGCAGTGCAATTGTCTTTTATTTGCACGCATTAAAAAGTAGAGATAAAAAACTGTCATTCTTCGAATAGTTAGAATAATATAAACAAAGTGTCCATTTTCTTGCACATCATTTACAATTCAGAAATTTTCATTAGGGATTTGGAGGCAATGAAGCAGGCAAATATAAAAGGCACATCAACTATTATGAGCAATCTTTCAGTTTTGAGGTGGATTTAAGAATAAAACTAGTATACTGTGAAAGCTACCCAGAGGGAGCATTTTGGACAAAGTTCGTTTCCTGTGTACTAATTTTGGTTTTTTGTGTTCACAAGTGTCTTCAATTTCTAATCATGTACTGGCTCAGAAACTGTCAGATTTAAAACTTGTAAATTTGTTTTTGTTAAACATGAGTTACAGCAACTGGATTCTGTTGCAAAACACAAATACTTCTAATTAGAATAGAATAGAATAGAATTCTTTATTGGCGAAGTGTGATTGGACACACAAGGAATTTGTCTTTGGTGCATATGCTCTCAGTGTACATAAAGAAAAAATAAAATACAT
>JANHFL010004589.1:13588-24324 GCA_032468155.1 Oxyrhabdium leporinum | reverse complement strand
AGTCATAAGTGGGAAGAGATAGGTACTAGGAAGGATGAGAAGAATAATAGTAATACAGTCTTAGTAAATAATTTGACGGTGTTGTGGGAATTAGTTGTTTAGCAGAGTGAAAAAACTGTTCTTGTGTCTCGTTCTAGACTTATGGACCAGGAAATTGCTTGCACATCAGAATATGCGTACTATGGGCATATCCCGTCTTTATAAAAAGTCACTCCTAAATACTCCACCTCCCTCCAAAAATTTAGGATAGAAAAAACATTATTTTTGCTAATATGTGAGAATTTTTTAAAAAGCCTATGCTGATACACTACAAATTGCTGGAGATCTGTCAATAGATCTTGATCTACATTAGTGTTGCCTATACTAACAGGTTATACCTAGCAGAACTAAACTAAAAACACATTATATTTTTAATTGTTTTCCATCATCTCATTAATAAATGAATTTGGTATATGGGCTTGTTGCCGCACTGCTGCTCTATTTCATACACTAGCCTATTTTGGTTGGTAACTTGCTTTTGACAAAACCAGTGACATAAGGCAGTTTATTCATGTTTTCTGATAATAGTTCTGCGGGGGAAGCTGTGTGTTGTAAGTGAAAAGGATGATTCTTATCTTGCCATGTGAGGAGAGAGCCAGACGAGAGCCAGAGTGTGCTCCTTGTTCTGCCACCCATGTGAGTGAGTGTGTTGGCAACAACAGGAGAGGAGGTGGAGGCGGCAGCTGGCCAGTTTTCATAAATGGCAGCATCTCCCACATGAACATGGCACAGTTGGCTGTGCTGAGGCAATTCCGCACTCAGTTTTCATTAATTCAGTCCGTTTCCTTTGCAGGCAAAGGCTGTTGCTTTGCAACACTTTGCCCTGTAAAACACATGTGGCATATTAACTAGATTTGTCATTATCTGGAATGATCTAAAGAGGTTCAATAATAGTGATAACATCTAAAGAACACAATATTCAGCTGCTTTGCTGTTTCTGCCGAGAAACAAAATATTTCCCTTTGCCTTCCACAGATGACAGCTGTCCCAGCTCATAATTTTCAAAGAAATCTTCTCCCTCCCCTCCCCTTGGATTAATATCTACACAGGATTCCTTTTCCTAGAGATACAAAGTCTTCAAATCCTTAAAAGTTTTTTTTCTCCTGCAGAAAAGGAAAGGTATTGTTCCATATCACCCTGTAAACAGGGTATGTACAACCCATATGACTCGAAACTTGGGTTATCAAAGTTGAGAGTTTGCATCATAGCAAAAGATAATATAAAAACAAAAATCTTGGAACCATGAACAAGAAAGAGGATACAATGCATCCTTCAGATCTGAAGGATATCAGTTTGAAGTATTCCTGCTATCTTTATCACTGTTATCAGGTGTCAGGTTTCTAAAATCTTTTTTAGAACTTTGTGCACAGGTAGAGTAATTTGAACAAAAACCAATATAAGCCTCATATAAAATGCACTAATAGTATCTGAACTAATCATAGCTTGAAGACTTTAAAAAAAAATAAGATCAGATCTGTGTTGCTGCTGTAAGTTTTGGGATAAGATCTAATTTGAGGAGATTCTTAAACTCTTTTTAATGTTTTCCATAACATCTTCAATACTGAGGTTTTTTTTGTTACATTGCATATACTGTAGAAGTTAACATTAGAGCTAAACAATTCTTAATTGAAATTCTTAATTACTGTATATGTTTTGCTGGAGCATATTTTCAAGTTTAGGGAACAAATAACAGTATTCAGACCCTTTCTGCCCTTGTGGTAGCTTCTGACAAGTAGCAGAGGAGAGTTAGATCCTGCTTTTCTTATTCTGAAGATAATATTCTAGATATCTTTTTAAGCTATTATATCACTGGAACAGAGCAAAGATCAAATGAGAGTGACCCATCTCTTTATTTGCAGCAAAATCAAAAATAATCTTGATTTGCTCATTTGCCTGGCTTGCCAGCAGCATTTCACTAACACTGGCTGATCTCAGAAATCTCAGCAGGATCATATTTGGTTAGTATTTTGATGAAGATCCCCAGGATGATTTCTGGGCTATAAGCTAGACTGAGAAAAACCAGCCAGGAAGGCATCTCCATATTGTAAGAAAACTATATATATATATAGACACTCCATGAAATCATTATGAATTGAGCACAACTTGAAGAGAACTTTAGCTTATATTCTCAATTTATATATGACTGATGCTATTTCCACATCTTTGAATCACAAGTATGTCTCTCACTATTACCCTAGTCTTTGATCTCTTACCACCATCCTTTCAAGCCTCAGTTTGATTCATTGCACTATGAAACCCCAAACTTGCTCTCCCAGGCTCTTGTATCTACTGTATATATCAGAAAAACTCAAATAATGTTTGTACTTCCTTATTCGCTTGTAGAATGTTTGATGAGAATGTTGCATATTTGATGGGTGCATATTACATTTTCTACATAAACTATACTTATGTATTTAGGTCCAGAAATAATTTTTGTCTGCGTGCACAGAACCAGTTTATTTGTAAATTTACAAATAAAAGCCACCAATCTAATAGATTTCTATATCACACATAAGAAATTAGAATAGAGTTGTATCAATTGCAGTTACGCATATAGAAGTTTATCATATGTGATACATTTGCCACAAAGGGATGTTTGGAAAAGGCCACAGTGGCATCTACTCCATGATAGCAAAAATTCATTAAAACGTACCCATTCTGTAACCACTTTATATGAAGCAAATGAAACTTTTGAGTAGATGATGAAACAACTCCTAATAATTAAATTTATTTTAAATTTTATTTGGTATTTATACTAGACAATGATGGAAGTACCATTAGAGTTATGAATAAAGTGAAATGGCTTAATCGTCTACAGACATGTACAAATTATTTGAAAACCTTTGAATCAGAAAGATCACGTATTATTTAAAACAAAACTCATAATGACTATAACAAATACTTTTTCTACAATGTAGAATCCAACCTGTGATTATTAATATCTATGTGTATGTTGCAGCCCCTGAATACCTTTTAAAGCAAAAAAATAGGAATCAAATTTCTAGTTGTACTTTGCTTCTGTTAGAAATGTTTATTATCAAGTCAACGGCACTGATGATTATCTCAAGGGAGAGATTCTGGCTTCTTATTGGTTTCTAAATAGCTACCAGACTATTTGAAGCCAGATGATTACATTGTCCTACTGTGCCATCAGAGAATTGTGTGGCTCTAACAAGCATTGTGGCTATGAATCTAGAGAGTGAATGTTCATAGTCTAATAAATACAATTGTTATGATTAAAGAGAAAACATCTATTAGGCAATTACCGGTTGTATTAACATTCTTAGGGGAGTAATATGTAGGTTGAACTCATTGATTCCTGCTGAATGAAAAGGACTATACCTGTTGTTTGAGCCAATGCAAGCTTCCCTCATCATGCTTCAGGAGAGGACTGTGAATCCAGTCTGGAAAGAAATAGCTGTTTGCTATGGTTGTAATCCAAGTAAGCTTTTGCAGTTATAGTTTGCATTTTAAAAGCCATTCACCCAACAACTAATCATAAAATATGATTTGTCCAATCGAATCTGAGCTTTTCTTCTCACATTTTATATGAAAAACCTCCTAACGTAATGTCCCCCATATAAATTTAGAACACAACATAATTATATAAACATGCTAGGCTTGCAGCATCTTATGTTGCCAAAACATTTTTTGTTTCAGGCATCTTTAATAGATGTACTACTGGCCAAAACATGAAGTGTTTTCAGTATGCAAATGAGATAATAGTGACTTACAGGGTTTCTGTTTAATTTAAAATAATGCAGTCTTTCATGCATTTGCAGCATCACTAAAATAATGATATTACATCATCCATGACTATCCTAAGATATATTCAGTCAAAATTAGATTAAAGAAATTAGATTTTAACTGGCAAAGAATCTAGATAGTTTGACAGCTGCAATTGTTATTCTTTGTTTGATATTAGACTTACATAGAAAAGAATTCAATACTTTTGCTTCAGGTTTATAAAACTTTGGTTGGTCTTTGGTGACAGTCTTGAGGAACATGGCTCCTGCTGACTAAAGAGCAAGCAACAAACAGGGAGAAACTTGACACCAACAAAGTGAGAGACAAGAATATGTTTGCCATAGGACAGAAACAACACCTCAGTTGGTAGGGGGAAGCTGAATTCAAATGATATTAACCCTGAAGAAGCATTTCAGTGCAAACTGGAGGGTATTGCGTACTATGCTAAGGAGAAGATAGAAATACAAAAGAGATTGAAAAAGAGCAATGAAACAAAGTGAGAGGGGGACTAGGGAGGAGGCTAAAAAATAAGACAAGAATAGTGGAGAGATTTGGAGATAAAGCCAAATGTTTTGCTGGAGCAATCGTATGACATAAAGATTGCATAAAAAATCATTGAAAGGGAAGGGAGCTTGTGGGTCTCTGCATGTTGCTGAACTCCATTATTCAGCAGGGCTAGGCATCACAATGAATTGTCAAAGGAAGTAGAAGATGTAGTTTGAGAACTTTGGAGTATTACTTTAATCTGTGCCTTATTGGAAGATTGGAAGGTGTAAGTAAGGAAAGCTTAGAGTGTAGATTGGTTAGTATTTGAGTTTCCAGTTCTCACTGCCCACAAGTAACAGGAAAACAGAGCAAGTGAGCTGATATTTATTAAATTAATGAAGGGTCATGAACCAGTGTTGGTCCAAAGGCCAAACGTATTCCAGGCAAGCCCGGCAATTTATAGTTCCAAAGAGTTCCTTGAGCAAGCAGGGATATCAACTACAGGCATATAATGGAGTGTGTGGATGACCTTAGAGGATGAGGGGAAAAGATTTTGTCCAAGAAACAATCGGACAAAAGAGGCAGGAGTGCCCACTGGCTTAATGGTCAGAAAAAGAAGCACTCACTCTAATTTATCAAGCAGTTAAAAGTAGTGGTGGGAAGTTTGTATCTTCGGACTTGCAAGATTACACTTAATGTAACCTTGTAATAAAGTAGGATTACCTCATCTAGTGGTCTTTTCTGTCTGGAAGGGCTGACAGGTATAACAACTTCTCATGTGCTTTCCCAACAAACCTACACATACACACTTAATCCATAAAACCTGATGATACACCATTCTCTTCCTTACATATTCATATGTCTAACATACTACCTCATATATACATCTAAAAAATGTCAGTGTTCCAGCTAAACAACCCCAACTCAAGTCTTTGACTTGTTGAGAAAGAACTTTGTTATGTTTACTCATCTACTCCACTCTGAAATCCCCCCTCCCAAATTCTCAGGCACTAAATGTGGCAGTTTGGAAGCTTCCTTGTGAAATATGGCTTCCAAACCTGACAGGCTTCCCCGCCTCAGGAGAAAATCATGTGCTGGAACAAGAAACAATTGGGGTTAATTCCAGTTGCAACAACCAATTCAACCCACCTCTTTCCCCCCAGGAGGTCCCTTTGGCTTATTGGGAAACTTGTCATGGAATTGCTTTACCAGCTCTTCTGCATTAACATCCCAGCTTTAACCCAAGTAGCTTCAGACAAAGGGGGCCCTTCCACTGAATTAAATATTGTAGTCCTCCTCTACGTAATCTAGAGTCCAAAATTGTTTTCACTTTATAATGGGTTTCTCTCTATAGTGCAACTGGTTTAGGGGGAGCAGTTGTCTGATGTCGTAATCTAGAACTGACAGCAGGTTTCAATAAATTGCTGTGAAATACTGGGTGTATTTTCCCCAACATTCTAGGAAGGCTGAGTTGTACAGTTACCGAATTTATTACTTTCACTATAGGGAAAAGTTCTAAAAATTTAGGTGCTAATTTTTTACTAGGCAATTGTAGCCTAAGGTATTTAGTTGACAAGTAAACTCTATCTCCTACACGGAAAGGAGGCTGAAGAGACCTATGCTTATCAGCTTGCTTTTTATACTCTGCAATGGCTTCAGCTAAGACTTTTTTGGTGCTCTCCCAACCCCTCTTCAAAGAATCCATCCAGTCAGTTAAAGACATGGAAGAGGGGGTGGGGGTGTTCTATGGGCAGTTCAGGCATAGGAATGAATTTCATGCCACTAGTAATCTGGAAAGGAGTTATCCAGTGCTACTAAGCACTGCATTGTTATAAGCCACTTCGCAAACGGTAGCAAGTCCGCCCAATTATTACATAATTGGGTAATTTACATAGCATCTAATGTATTGTTCCACCATGGTGTTCATACATTCCACGGCCCCATTCGTACTTGGATGAAAAGCCAAGCTAAGTCCTTGGGACAACCAATGGACCTCAGGAACTCCCTCCAAAACTTGGCAGTAAATTGGACCCCTCTGTCAGATATTATCCACTGCGGCGCTCCATGAAGATGATATATTTGCTTCACAAATAACTTGGTTAGTCTATTGGCAGAGTTACCAAGTTACCCAGAGCAAGCGGTGAAATGAGCTTGCTTAGAAAACAAATTGATTACAGTCCAATGTTCCCGCAACTTTCTGGGAGTTCAACTATAAAATCCATTGCAATCTCTTCCCAGGGTTTACTAGGTTCTGCCACTTGCTGGAGGAGACCAGGAGGTTTTCCTGGTCTCATCTTCATAGTAGAACAAATGGAGCAACTTTTGACATAGTCCTCAATATCAGCTTTCATCTTTGGCCACCAAAATTGTCTCCTAGCTAAGTGGAGGGACTTTAAGAATCCAAAGTGGCCACCTACCCGAGAATAATGACTCTTTCGCAATACCAACAACCTTAAACTTTTGGGTATGTAGAGTTTGGATCCTTTCCATGCCAGCCCCTCCCGCAAAGTTAGGGTCTCTCGGTTTTCTGTGAACCATGTGTCAGTTGACAATGCTGCTTTTAAATCCGCAGTCAATTTCTCTTCTGGGGGTTTGGTTCTACTTTTTGCTTGGTCCCTTGTGGTGACTTGGGCTGCTGGCTGCATGTCAGAAATCATAGCATGGATGACTTCTTCTTGACAGCTGTCATACTGGGGCTTTCTTGACAGCACATCAGCTAGCAAATTCTCCCCCCCCTAGGGATGTATTTAAGCTGCAAATTAAAGCATTTAAAGTACTGAGCCCAGCGAACTTGCTTAGGGGAGAGTTTCTGGGGTGTTTTTAGGGCTTCAAGGTTTTTATGATCAGTCCAGACCTTGAATGGCTCCTTAGACCCCTCTAGGAAATGTCTCCACTTCAAAAGAGCCCACCAGACCACAAAGGCTTCTATTTCCCACACTGCCCACCTTTGTTCTGTGTCTGTTAGTTTTTTGGACACATATGCACATGGTAGCAGTTTATCTTGAAGGTTCCTCTGGAGGAGCACTTCTGCCATGGCTACATCACTGGTATCTGCCTGCACGATGAAAGGTCTGCCTGGGTCTGGATGTTGGAGTATGGGCTCCTCAGCGAAAAGGTGTTTTAAACTTTTGAATGCTTTCTGGCATTCCAATGTCCAAGCCAATGGCTAGGTCAGCCGCAGTTTAGTAGGAGAGGGTCCAGTTTTCAACAACTCTGTTAAGGGGAAGGCTACCTCTGCAAAGTCTGGAATGAATTGATGGTAGAAATTGACAAACCCCAAAAGCTCTGAAGCTGTTTGCGAGTGTAAGGGGTTGCCAGTCCAGCACGGCTTACTTTTCCTCGATCCATTTCGATTTCCTCATTTGACACTTGGTAGCCCAGGTAGTCTAAGGAGGTCTTATGGAACTTGCATTTTGACAGCTTCGCATAAAGTTTTGCGGCTAGTAATTTTTTCAGCACTTGCTGCACTAGTTTAACATGTCCTTCTAGCATCTCGCTGAATATAAGAATGTCATCCAGGTAAACTAGGATTCCCTTATATAGGTGCTCGTATAGCACTTCATTAATTAGTTGCATAAAAACTGCAGGGGTTCTCTGGAGTCCAAAAGGCATGACTTGGAATTGGAAACTCCCCAGCGGGCAGTTGAAAGCAGTTTTCCATTCATCCCCCTCCCGAATGCATACTCTGTAATAAGCTTCTCTTACGTCTAGTTTGGTAAATATTTTTCCTTTTGATGGGTGATTCAATAGGTCTTTCATGAGGGGGAATGGGTAGGTGTTTTGCACGCACACACCATTGATCCCATGAAAATAAACACAAAGTGTCACACACACCCCATCCTTTTTTTCCTTAAATAGTATGGGGGCTGCTACTTTTAATTTTGCAGGCTCGAATAATCCCTTGGCCAGGTTGTTGTCAATGTATTTTCTTAATTCTATCATTTCCGCTGGTGACATGGTTTTGGTAATTTTGCCCCTGGCTCGATTTTGATTGCACAGTCCGTGGGTCGATGGGGTGGGAAGATGTTGCATTCCTCCTCACTAAAGAACCCAGACAGGTCTTGATATTCTTTTGGGACCTTGGGGTAGCCAGGCAGTGCTTCAGCAGTGGTGGATGCTGCTTCAGGTGGACTGGGGCTAGCTGGCAGCAGGGTGCGAACCGGAGGGTTTGGTGGCAAAGGGCCAATGCCTGTTACGATTTTTCTGTAGCCATCTTCCCATTTGATTGTGGGGGCCCATTTGTCCAGCCATGCAAGTCCTAGTATGACTGATCTGGTCAACTTAGGGGCTACTATGAACCTTATAAGCTCTTGGTGCTACCCCAATTCCAATCTAACAAGCTCGGTAACTTGAGTAGCAGGGGTTCCACCTATTAATGTTCTATCTACTTGCTCAAACTGAATGGGGCAAGCCAGGGGCTTAGTCCTTATTCCCAGTTGCTCAACAATGGGGAACCCAGTTAGGCATCTGGTACAGCCCGTGTCTATCACTGCTTCTACTTCCCCCTGCACCCCATTCTCTGGCACCACCAGCTTGATTTTTATGGCAAAAGGGCGAATGGCCCCACTCACCATCAGGTCGTCTTCACTTGTAGTTTTGAGGGGAGCTTCTTTGGCCAAAGGTTCCTCACCCTCTTCTGGGGGAGGCAGAACATCTATGGCTTGTCCCGCAAATCTGCTGGCATCCGGGGCTTTCTTTGGGTTCATCTTCCCTGGCTGCTGTGACTGGCCATGGTTCAGGGACTGGTGCAGGTGCTAAGCATTCAGAAGCTCGGTGACCCAATTGACCACATCTGTAGCACTTGAAGGTGCTGGCTTGCTGAGCTTGACTGGGGGTTCGCCATCCCAATGGTCGCCGTGGCTGTTTCTAGGTCGGGCTTGCGATGCGGATTAATCTCCCAATCCATCGCTGTGGACATAGTATACCAGTCCTGCAACCTGTCAGGCACCCCCTAGATGCCACTTGCTTTTCTGACCTCCTGGTCAATGGATTCCTTGAAGTAATGCATGAGTAGGGACTTGGGCCAGTGTGTGAGGGTTCCTGCCACTCCCAGACAAATTCTTTTAAGGCACGGTTTCCCTGCTTCATGCTTTAATTTGGGCTTCATTCTTGTTTTTGCGATCTATGTCTTCAAATCTGGCCCGGAGCAGCTGGACGAATTCATCAGCATGAATAGCCCCCTCATCATGCAGCTGGGAAATCCATTCGGCTGCTTCCCCTTCATTCATTCCGTCTCCAATAGCTGAAATTGGGTCATGGTCAGACAGGTACAGGTCTCCATACTGGTTGATGTATGCCCAGACTCAATTTAGGAAGTATGCCAACTTCCCGGAGGTCCCATCAAAAGTCGCTCTGAACCTCAGCTGTGGACCTGTGGCTGGAGGAGTCTGCTGCATGGCTGGAGGTGCGCCTGGGACAACCGGTGGCTGGGCAGGGACTTGTGGTTGCACCCCTGTAGGCTGAAGGACTGGAGCAGGCTTCTGGGCCGCTGCTGGTTGCTAGATCACTGCTGGCTGCTGGAGCTGAGCTTGCGGCAGAGTCTGAGTGGGGGGCGCAGCCGGGGCTGACATCCACTGGTGCTGGACCCACCACTGGCTGGGGTAGAAGGCCCAATCAGGGGGGATACATTCCACTGGCGGCAGCATGTAAACGTGGGGGAGGGTTCCTAGCCGCGGCAAAGTTCCGGTTGCCAGCTGCGGTTGCGCCCATCTCCAGCAGGTTGGGCCGGCTGCACTGAAATGGTTCTTCTATTGTCTCTGGCTGAATAGAATGATGCTGTCATTGCGCTGTAGCCACTTGCTGACCCTGGGTCTGGGAAAGTAAATGTGGGTTGAGCCAGGACCCATCTCGGCTGACCAACTTGGGCTCGTGGAGCATAGCTGCTTACCTCGAGCTGTTCAAACATATCCGGGAGACCTGTCAATGACTGGCTCTGCTATGGAGGTAGCAGGCTCCAATTCCGGGAGTTGTCAGATCCCAATGGCCTCAGTTCTCTCCATTCCGGTCCCAAGGCTCCTCTCATCGGGCTGGCTCCAGGACGTCATTCAGGCTGCCTCACCTCAGTCACAGTCCCTAGAGTCAGCTCGGGTTGGACCTGTTGTTGGGATTCTGGCTCTTTAGGCCAAGCTCACTTATTCCTTTCTGCTTTGGCTGCCTCAATAGCTCGGGCCATCTCTTCCAAAGGGGGGTAAAAGATGTCATCATGGGACATAGCACCGATTCCAGCTGCTCCTTCCACGATCTCCGTCTTTTCTCCATCTTCACTGAGTCTTCACGCCGCCCTGTAGGCAGGTCAGCGATCAGGGCTCAGGACCGCGGACAGCCCCCGAATATCAGGGAGCTGTTTGATGATCAGCGTTCCAGCTAAACAACCCCAACTCAATAAACTCCAAGACAGACAATTTGTCAAAGTTCCATTTTATTAGAGTTGTCATATTGGCACATCTGGGAAAACCCGAATCTGA
>JANHFL010004587.1:86920-101293 GCA_032468155.1 Oxyrhabdium leporinum | reverse complement strand
GGCAGATCCTCTAAATTTTCTCACTTCTGAAACCACACTTCAAAGGGTCCTCTAGGAAAAGATATCTAAAATGGCATCGCTAAATGGCCTCAGGATTTCCTGGGTACAGTGAAAGGAAGAAAGTCAAAGAATATCATTAAAAAGGAAAGAGTCAACTAAAGTTTAATTTTTTATTTAGAGACTTAAAAATTGTGTGGGTCACTCAGGGTGAACATTTAAGCACCCACACTGTATAGATTTTGCTTAGCAACTGTGCCAAACCCCAGAATTATGCTTTTTTACTAGAGAAAGCAGTTTGTTTGAGTCAAACTTGGTTTTCTCTACTGGACCATGAAACAATTCTCTTAAAAAATTCAGGCACTCTGCTCAGAAGCAATTGTGCCAAGATCACTCTGGGCACAGAGAGAGGAACCCTTGTCCTTTCCATCCACAAAGGAGCAGAAAGAAAGAAACTCTGTAAAGTGGATGTTCAATTAGAAGATGTGGCCTTTTAAAAAAAAACACACACACAACCAATTGAGGAGACCAGATGAAAAGGTATGTAATTGGACATAATTTGTTCAGTTCTCTGCTAAAAACAGTTACTGTGTATTTATTTATTTATTAAACAAATTTATATGGTTGCCCAACTCACACATTTAACTGGCAAAGGATGAAACAAATTACGAGAAAGGAAGGGTATAAGGAATAATAAGTAAAAGGATCTCCCTCTTTCTTGGTGATAGTTCCTATTTCTTTTTTTTCTTTTTTGGCTAACTGTTCCTGATAACAATGTCTTAATTTTATTTTTCTTTCTGAAAAGTTCCTCTTTTAAAAAGTAGGGTTGTTCCCAGGCACTGCTCAGATTTCATTTTGAACTCTCAGATGCATATCGTAAGTGTTGATATGAGTGTGCATGCATTAGTCAGATCACAGCTTTCTGTCTGACAGATTTCAGCTGCTGCGATAGAGTTTGAATTGTGGCAAATAATAATCCCTACTGTGGGAAAACCATTCCCTTCTCTTCCTTACTATTCCTATAGTAAGAGATTGCTAAAAGAATAGAGACTGATTTAATGCTTAAATCATGAAATAAAAGAAAGGTAGCATGTAGATGCTAGTCCTTGGCAAGGAGACCACAAGGAACTCACAGGACTAGGTTGGAATGCCAGGGGGGAAAATGTAGAAAGCAAACCACTTTTTTTGAGGGTTTCATAACTATTTTTAAGGTATTGAAGTTGTTTGCCAAGATAGGTCATTTTTTTTCTTTGCAAAGAACCTCTATCAGCTCAGGAAACCATAGCTTTTTCTAGATCACATCACTAGGAACAAGGCCTTAGTCTATTGTGTCATCTCCTATCACAGATCTCAATTTATATCCAAGTTTTGGAAGGCCTTTTTCCAATTATTAGATGTTCAGATTCATTCGTCATCCTCAAATCCTCCAGTCTCTAATGGAAAAATTGAGAGAGCAAACCGAACATTAGGATGGTACTTGAGGTACTGTGTTTCCTATCAGCAGGAGAGTCAGTCTGAGCCTTTGCCCCTGGACAAATCTGTATATAAGTACATTCCTCCATAGGCATCTCTCCAACCTATAGCTCTGAGCCTTCTGTCTTAGCCTACAGAATGCCCACATCTGCTGTTCTACAGGCCTTGAACCTTAGGCAGAGGTGCAGGCAGCACAGTTCCTTTTAAAAAAAGTTAATCTGGCAAAGGCTGCATACAGTCGTGACCCAGAGATACACATGCAACAGGCCATCAAGACTGTGGTTGGGAATTTGCTCTAGCTTTCTACTAAATTTTAATCTTCCACCTGCCTACCTAAAAAGTTCCCCTTAACATTTATTGCCCCTCCCCCCAACAAATTAGCCTTTTGTCTGCAATTGCCTGCTTCAAGTGAAGATTCATTCAATATTCCTTCTGGGTCTTTTTTGTCATGAGGAGCTCCCATAACCCCTGTGCTCTAAAACTCTTCTTTTTCCCTCTTCACACCCTTGTGCTGGTGGCTGGGAAAGAAGAATATGAAATGGGCTGTATTCTGAATTCTAAATGCAGGAGAAAACTTTTGGAAGAACTACCCTGAAATCCTAAAAATTATGGAAAGTGCAAGAGAAGTCCATACCTGTGCTTTCTATCCCACACAAATCCCGTTCTCACAATCTATCATCATTATTAAGAGAAGGTGAAACTCGAAATGAAGAGGGCCTCATGCTTCTCACCAGACAGTCGCCAGTACTGGTTGTCAGGCATCAGGAAGGAAGGAGGGACTTTCTAGGTCCTTCTGATTGTGTGTGTCAAGACACATCTGATGACCTTGGAGAGCTTGCACACAGGTGGGATAGGGGGGGTGGATGTACACAGGTAGTCTGCAACTTACATCCATTCATTTAGTGACTGTTACAATGGCAACTTCAAAAAAAGTGACTCATGATCGTTTTTCATATTTATGACATTGGCAGCCTCTCTGCAGTCACTTGATCAAAATTTGGACACTTGGCAACTGGCATGTAATTATCATGGTCGCAATGTTCCGGGGTCATGTGATCAACTTTTGCAACCTTTTGACAAGCAAAGTCAATGGGGAAGCCAGATTCACTTAACAACTGTGTTAATAACTTAACAATTGCGGTGATTCACTTAGCAACTGTGGCAAGAAAGGTTGTAAAATGGGGCAAAACTCACTTAATAATTGTCTTGCTTAGCAATAGAAATTTTGGGGTCAGTTGTGGTCGTAAGTTGAAGACTACCTGTAATTGGCTCCTAAACCATCTTGCCAGCGTTTTCTTTGTGCATAGGAAGGTGGACTTGAATTATGATGGGTAAGGAATATGGTCACAACCTGAAGAAGGATGATGATGAAGATGTTATCCATTCAGTTGTGTCTGACTCTTAGTGATTCTATGGGTCAGGTGTCTCCACACCTTCTGATCTTGCACTATTTCTTGAGTTGTTCTACACTGGTGTTAGCTTTGTTGGTGACCAGCCACCATTTAGTTTGATGGCCTGATTTCCTTTTACCTCTAACTCTTCCAAACATAATCCCTGAGGAAGGAATGCCAGAGCAATTAAGCAAACATCTGTTCAGTCTTGAGAGAAAGAAAAGCATGACAAAGAAACTCAAGATTATCCCACCTTGATACTCTTTGGTATAAGAGGAGACAGAAAGAAAGCCCATTAAGGTTTAAAGATTCTGTTATCTGCTTCCAGACCTGGCCTACTTCAAAGGCCTGGTGGTTATGTAAGAAAAAGAGCCTGATTCTGTACGTTCTTTCCAGCATGCTCGGTGTCTGCTTACCTAAGGACAATTTTTTTTCCTCGGTCAAATAGTAGGGCCAGTTTACAATGTGTAAAATGTGGGAGAGCCTGTAGGTCCATATGTGCTAACATCTGCAGGTTAAGCCACGTATTTCTTGAAAAAAGAGATGGGGTTCGAAAGAGAGGAGGAAGGAAGCTGAATAGCGTTCCAGGCATACATGCTAAGAAAAATGGGTGGATATTTTTTTTTGTTTGCTTTAAACAAAATTTCTCACACACACCCTTCCTCCCCTCCCCCTCCCCCAACACACCCATTCCAATGTGGAAAGTTTAAATAATGTGCAAAATGTATAACATGAAGATGAAACACTGAGCAAAACCCATTAGACTGTTTTTCTAAGCCATTAATGTGCTTTGCTGAAAACATGTTCTCAATTATATCAGGACATCCAGAAAAGTATTCTGTGAGGAAATAAAGAACAGTCTTAAGTTGGACTACAGAGAGTGGTTCATGGTGTTTTGTTTTTTCTTTTAAGATAATAGAGAACAGATGTCTTAACAAAAAAATATAACCCCAGTGGATTTTACTTGGCCTGTTTCATGAGGGAAGGCTAGTTGAAAAGTTTGATGTCCTCCAGAAAGGGTAAAAAAAAGAAACCCCCTAGGAGCATTTTTCTTCACATCTGATACAATTTATTCTTTCATTGTTTGGGCAACTTTTAATGTTATGTTTATCATTCAACTTTTCACCAGGAATCAGTGGCTGGTTTTTAAACTTAAATCAGTCTCAATGGGTATGGTCTTCTCTACAAGGCTTAACTGCAATTCCCACTCAGGTTTTGGAGATCCAGCAATTTAAATCTTCAATAGATGATTCCTGGTGCTACCAGAGATACGAGACCTGGCAGCTGAAAATGGAAACTGTCAGTGTCTTGTACATGAAAGATGACAAAGAAAAGTGGCATCTGGAAACGCACACATTCTTGTGTCCTCTTTCCATTACTGGATTCATCCACAGCTGCTGCACAATGCAAGCTGGTTGTGCAACAGTTTAAGCATCAGTTATGCAAGCGTAGCTTTGGCGGATGTAATTGTTGGAAGAAATATCCTTCTGGGTTCAGTTCCAAGTGGGAAAAAGACACTGGAAACATGGAGACTGCTTAGAAGGATGGTTTTTAATGGTGGACAGCAGGACCACATGGTTTGTGGTCCTGACAGAAAAGGGATCACATGGTTTGAAGATATTGGGTGAAGAAGAAAAAAAGAACAGAGATGCTGAGAATCCCTTGGTTTTATACCCCCTCTGGCTTTGAACTTCCTGGGGCACAGGAAGTGCATCCTGATTGGTTGTCCGACTCCCATGGGGCCTTGCAGGGGTAGCTTGGTTGAACCTTGCTGGGTGATGTAATGTTCCCAGGTGCCATGTGCGGAGATGGGTAGAGGACAATCATATGGCTCTGTCTGAAGGAGGTAGATCTTTGTTATGTAGAATAGACTGGCTCAGGCCTTAATGGCCCATTAACAAAGGGGGGCGGGGCTGAGTTTCTGCCTCTCTTGAGTTTTTATTTCTCTTTTAGGAAAAATATTGTGGCTTTTTAGTATATCCTAAAATATTTCATTTTTCTAGAAGAGGGGTGGGTTTTAACTTCCAATATTGTGTAAGCAAATCACTGTCTGGATGTATAGTTTATGAGTCATTTGAGAGTTATTTCAAAAAGCAGAGCATTACATTACAACAAGATCTGAGATTGGGAGGCACCCTGACCATCCTGGCTATCTACTCAGAAAAAACAGTCCCATCCCTGTCTCCTAATTGGCCTGACAAAATGCTGAAAACCCCTGCATCAGAATACATCCAGCCAATTATTTTTAAAGTTGATCTATACTATGCTTGATCTTAGCTAAACATAGCAATACAGGAGTGAATGTTATTCTATGAGATTTATTTTGCTAGTTGTTAGTATATTGTGTTTATTTGCTTCCTTATGCAAAGGTTGCTAATAGTAATACTACTAGTTCTGCTGCAAATCTCCACTAGATGGCAACAAAGAAAGGCAGGAAATCTTTGCTGCCATCTAGTGGTCACCCAATTTTTGCATTCCAGATCTGATAACTCCATCAGCATCAAGCTGTTAGCACAGGAGCATATGAGTCTTCAGCAGATTTAGTAAGATTGCTGTGTGGTCCCTGAGCCTTACAGAACCAGGACATTCTAGGAAAATCAGCATGGCTAGACCATTGGTCAATGAGATGGTTTAAGGAAAATGGGAAGCAGAGAGACTTTGCTGTGTGTTTGCACATACATAAATGTATATACATGGAACCCACAACACACCATTTGCTGTTAAATGCCACCCTTGAGATTGAAAATGCCATAGTTGAATATAGAATATAAAGAATTGGTGGTTTAGAGTGGAGCACTGCCATATTCAACAGTAGACATGAAGAGTAGATATTCAGGCAGACATGGCAAAGGGTTAAGATACAAATACATAAATTGCAGAAATCACCCTTAAAAATAAAATATAATGTTGGGTTGAGTGAAGCATTGACATCACTTGAACAGGACACATATCTTATTGCATTGTTCTACATTTCTGTAATGTAAAAGAAAGAGTTGCAGCTTAAAACCCAGGAAATTATATATTAGTTCATGTATGCAAAATAAAGCTTTGATCAAGTAAAGCTGTTCTTTTTTTTTCTAAAAAAAGAAATGAGGCACAAATATTTACAACCATCAGCATATAAACAGTAATTCTGTTAATGATTATATAAACTTTGAGAATAAATAAACCTATTTCAGTATTATGACATTTTTATTAGCAAAGGGGATGCATCTAAAGTGTATAATTTGTTAAATTATAATAAATTCTAAATCTCTTTATAAGATGGATCCAGCTGAAGTCATTGTGTTCACAAAAACTTATCACAAAAAAATAATAACAAAAATGTAATACACTGTAATATCACCATGAAATATAAAGGGGACATTGCCTGATTTGCTCTGTAGTATTTTTGCAAAAAGATAAAAACTATTTTCCACTTAGGAAAGTACTTTCAAGATTATTAAAAATAAAGGCTTTTGAGGCCATCTGTTTTTTATAACTGCAAAAACCAGCTTATATGAAAACCCTGCAGTTTGCAAACTGAAACCTAATTATTTTAATTCTTTCTAAAGCATGATAAAATCTTTACCCTGCAATAGCTACAGCCAAATGACGTCTGTATTTCTGCCTTTTTCATTGATGTAATTTTTCAATTTCCTGTTTGCGTCCAGGCTTGATTTATTTTCCATTGATTTTGATTTCAGTGAGAATGTTTAAAAGCTTGGCACTTGGCACTTGGGACTCTTTCTCTTTTTTTTAAAAAAAAATTATTTTGTCTGCATAAGTCTATTTTGCTTTTGATTGCCTCATTGTTTTCAGAAAACAATGAAGCAAATGAGATTGAAAGAACAGCTGTGAACAGCTGGATTTGTTGACCAAGGGTCTAAGGATTTGAGGTTCAAAACATTTTAGAAGTAAGCAGTTCTTGGGATACTCCATGTAATTCAAGACAGAAGGATATATATTTTTTTCTCCAGTTACATGAGCAGAGTTGACTTCACAAATCTTTCATATATAAGCTTCTGGGCAAATCTGTGAATTTCCAAGTAACTTCTTATAGTAGGACATCTTAACCGTAACTATTAAATGTCAGACACTCAGAATTAATTACTGCTAGAAGTTGTAACTCAGAATCTAGAAAAAATTACACCATTTTAAGAAATATCAGATGTATTGTATTTCCAGAGTATCCTATAACAGAATTTGTTTTAACTTTAACCATGCATATGCAGCAATCTCTGGCTGATTGACTCCATAAATGCGATTAGTGGACACACATATAGCATCTCACCTAAATTTGTAAAATATGTGTATGAATACTTGCCCCTTCCCTGCTATCACTCATAGAATTATAATATGGAAGGGTTGGAAGAGACTTTGAAGATCTACATTTCTAGCATACTCCAAGATAGATGGCCATTCAACTATTGTTTAAACATCTGGAACAACTAGGGAGAATCAGAATTCTGCTCCATCTTCTGCATAAAAGCTCTTCAAATATGAGAAGACAATTATTTCATAATGTCTCCCCTCACTCTTCTCTTTTTCTTCCCATATCCCAAATCTGCTACTGTAAGGTATATTAAATGCATGTCTCAATTTCATCAACCAACATAAACTTTTTTTATTTATGAACTCATAGGTTGATGTATCCAAGGCATAAGAAGCAGAGTAGGAAATATATTTTTGCTTGCATAGCATATAGGATGGATCTGAATAGATGCATATATAAAAATACATGTATACATGCGCGCGCGCACACGCACACAGACTCTACCTACCTACAAACACACACACACATAAATGCCCACGAGTAAAGTTGCTGGTTAGATTCTAATAGTGCTTAAGTAGAAGTTAGCTCCATGTATCTGAAACATAAGTAATTTAAGACACTCAGATTGGTTTAACCTTTTTATTTCCAAAATCGAAGGGGAGGGGATATATCCAAGGCTGCCTACAATTCATACTCTCTGCCCAACATCCTTCTAATTCAAGTCTTTTGGAGACAGGTTTTCTACCATTATGGAAATATATAGAATGCTGCCTAACCCTGCCTTAGATTAACACTCTTCATCACAGCCTTTGACTAATAATAAGGAATGTGGATTAACAGAACTTGTGCTCAATTCAGCAGCCCCAAACTGACAATAAATGTGTTTGGGGGTGGGGTTTTTTTTGTTTTTTTTTGTTTTGGGGGCGGGGAACTGAACTGCCACCTGATCTTACCACTTCTAGATTATGTTTGCTGAGAGCTTCTGTATCAGAGACAAATTTCTTGTATGTCTTGGCCAAATAACACTTGTTATTTTCTGTTCTGTGCTGTGCTGTGCTATTCTACTTTTTCAGTATTAATTTAGTTTATTTCATTTATGAAATTTTGTCATCATATTAAAAGTTCTCAAGGTAATGCAAAGGAAACAAGCTAAACCATATAGGAAAATAGATTAAAATAGAATATGTTAAATTAATAAAATAAAACAGAAAATGTTTTCAAAACCAAATCAAAGTCTGAATAACAGTGCATAGGAACACATGAGTTGAGTGCTAACCAAGCAGACCAAGGTGATAAAGACCACAACTTGAGAGGATACCTGGTGAGCTAAGTCTTCTGATCCTGAGGACATGGACAGAGTTCTCTGCCATTTTAGCTCAGTCACCTACAGCTTCTTTGTTGGTGAGAGCCCCCATGAAAGTGCTGGGTGCTGGGTTTGGGCAGTGATGAATGTTTCCATGGTGGAGAGAATGACACTGTCTGCATCCCATCCTTTAGAAGCTATCCCTTAATTCAACAACTTTAGACAACTACTGCCCAGTCTCCAAGCTTCACTTCCTCAAGAGGCTTGTTGAGAAGTTGATGAGCTATAGTTGCAGATTGCTCTGCAGAGCATTAATTATCTGGACTCTGTTCAGTCAGAGTTCATGACCAGGTATGGAATTGAATTGATCACTCTTGGCCAGGTATGGAACTGAATTGATCACTTTTGTGAATTACCTGTGGTGGGACCATAATAGAAGTAGAACTCTTCTGATCTTACTTGATCTCACAAGGGCCTTCTGAACCATTGATCAGGGCTTCCTTCTGGACTGCCTGTGAAGGCATGAGTGGAGGCATGGCTGTGGAGAGTTGTCCTTCCTAAGTAGGTGGCTTCAATCACTCAGGGAACAAAAATGACCCCTGGGCTCTCTATTGTGTTGTATCAACATTCTGCCCCCTCTTATTTAACATCCACATGAAGCCCTTGATTGAAGTTATCTGCTGAAACAGTATTAATATCCTCAGTTTGCAGATGTTACTCAATTGTGTATCTTGACTTGGGATGGCATGTTTGAGGCCCTGACCTTTAGATGTCATCTGCAGAGATCCTAGGATTTGGTCTTCTCCATTTCTGCCTCCCTTCTTTGACAGTGTCTTTTTTTCAATAAATGCATTAAATTATTGACTCAATGTATCTTCTTGGTCTCTCCTGAACTATAGGTATGTTAGGATTCCTTGAGATGTTATATATTATATTGTTGTGTTTATGTTTGTTTGTTTGTTTGTTTATTACATTTATTTGCTGCCCACTTCATTGTCACAAGACTCTGGGCAGTTTACAATCCAATAAAACTTAAACAAATTATAACAGTCATGTTTATGTTGTTAACTTTGTAATCTTTTCTGGACATCTGTAAGCCAGTCAGACATGACTGGAACAGCACTTAAGCCTAGTAAAACAAACAGAAAATTGAGATGCTGAGAGCATTTTTTTTTTTTTTACAAAGGGTTAGATTGGTGATGGAAACTTAATAGAATATGCATTTGGTGGAATTTGCTGAAGAAGGCAAAACTGGTCATTCAAATGTATCCATCTTCAAGGACATATGGGCAAGAATACCGATGACCAGTGCAGGACTGCAAAGCATACAAAAAGAAGCACTCCTTTAAAGTACTCAGCCTCCATTTGCCCCTAAAAATGTGCTATTCTGACAGCCACTTGACTACCAAGCAATAGTGAGATGAGATTAAAGGACCTTCGCCTACTTATAATATAAAGAATACACTAATAATTGGAAACAGGATATGTTGCCAGGGGACAGCATTGCAAATCATCTATAATATAAAGAATTGGAGTCCTACCCTGTTGGATCTCTTGTTCTCTTTCAGTGTGTAGATTGTGATAAGTGGAACTACAAAGAATCTGCATTTACCTACCCATGCCATTTTTCAAGAAAGGACTAGAGGGAAAGGGCCAGTAGGAAATGGGAATAGCAGAGAAGAAAAGGACTTTCTCATTGGAAGATGCATCTCCCACAAGAATTTCAGATCCTGGAGTAGAATAGTAAGATTTTAAGAAGAGATTGGATAACCATTTGTCTGAAATGGTACAGGGTTTCCTGTCTAAGCATGAGGTTGGATGAGAAGACCTCCAAGGTCCCTTCCAACTCTGATTATTTAATTCCTATTCCTTATTCTATTCTATTCTATTCTATTCTATTCTATTCTATTCTATTCTATTCTATTCTATTCTATTCTACTCTACTCTACTCTACTCCCTTATTCTATTCTATTCTATTCTATTCTATTCTACTCTACTCTACTCTACTCTACTCTACTCTACTCCCTTATTCTATTCTATTTCCTTATTCTATTCTATTCTATTCTATTCTATTTTTAAAAAAACTGAATGAAGGGGGGGAAAGAATTATTCAGCATCATATTCACGTGCTATCCCAGTGATGTCCTCCTTTCTTGATCCCTCTGAGACATGTTCTTTCTCCACCTGACACTTGGGTTACTTATGAAGCTCAGCCCTAGATTTAGGACACTGGAGACAGATGAAAAGCAGCATGGCCGGGCTTCGATTGTGCATTTTTCAACAGTGCGAGTGTCTAGACATTTGCTGCCTGAAGGGACACACATTTTTATAGCCCATTGTTAAAAAAAAAATAAAAATAAATGACAGCAAATTGCCACTCTGCAGCCAATGGTGAGCTCTGAATCATCTGAAGGCCCCAAATGCAGAGGCAGAGAATTAGGTTTAGGGTGATTAAATATCCATAGTATTTTTTTTTTTTAAAAAAGAGAGAGAGAATGCTCTGTCTAATTACAATAAAACGTTTTCAAGCCAGGCACCTGCCTTTGCTTCTTCTTCAGCTCTGACTGCAGGCAACAAATTTTTTTGCGGTTGTTGTGAACCAATTCCTCTTGGGGCTTATTACATTTCAGAGGAAAACCTGGGTAAAGCTTCAGATCTGGGAATCCATAGCAATGCATTCTCCAGTAAAGTACATGGCAAATGTACTTAATTTGCCAATAGAAAAAGTTTTTGGTCTACCCAAGGCGTTTAGACATCCATCCCAATCTGGATCTATTTTCAAGCACGCCCAATCCATTGCTCCTGGATGTCTTGCATTTTGCGACTCAGGATCTTTGAGGCAGCTGATTTTGCTTTGCAAACGTACCTGGAGCATTGAACCAAGCCCTGTCTGCATGTTCTCTTCAACATGTTCTTTTCACACTCCCGGTAGACCATTTTATAATTCGACTGAATTGTTCCCAAATTGTCTTTCAGCCTCTGTAATTTTTCAATTTTGCCAAGCTTGAAGTGAACAGGGAAATGAATTGCCAGATCCGCATAGGGACAGGATTCTGTTCATTTAACCAGAGATATTTTTTTGTTATTGTTATTTTTAAATGTTTTTTTTTTTTACTTTTTACTGTTTTTATGATGCTGTAAGCCTCCCAGACTTGCTTGACAGTGAGATGGGCAGTATATATACATGCATGCATGCATACGTACATCTACATATGCTATATCATCAACTTATTTATTTAATAAATAAATAATTCACTATTTTAGATGGCTTAGGCACAGAGAGAGAGAGAAAGAAGAGAGAGAGAGGGAGAGAGAGAGAGAGAGAGAGAGAGAGAGAGAACTAATTCACTATTTTGGCACCTTACATGTCTTACCTACCTCACAGCTTCCACTTCTTACTTTTACACATTAGTATACAACTAGCCATTGCTATAAGAACAAATCTATCTAATCAGCAAAACCATAGTCAAAGTTTGACTCTTAACAGGGTTTGAGTCATGGGGATCTGTGCCAATGTTCATTACCAAGGCCTAACTTTGAGCTGTGCATGCTGAAAGAATGGGGGGAGAACTTACATAGCCCTCCAAAAGGAGAGAAGCAGATTTCGAAAGTATTGAATAATGGAGTAATAATTCCCACTTACAATTTAAATTGCAAGTTAACCAAGAAAGACTCTAGCCTCCAATCCACTCCTTCAAAATCACTGGACCTCACAAATTTCCCCTCTAGCATGGACTTCCCTTTTATTGGGTCCACCCACTGTGTTAAGCTAAATGGTGACTTTGTTTTGGCAGATCATGGGCATTCTAAAACAAATGTGGGTTTGTACCACCATGGCCTATAATAATACATGCACCCTTGTGAGTTGAGGGAAAGTAACTGCTGCAGAAAAATTGCACAAAGGGAGAGTTCAGCTATTTATTATTGGGGGAGTCTTTGTGTGTGTGTTGCTTTTTAAAGGAAAAACGAGGCCCTATTAATCCAATCTAGCTAAAGAGCATTTCAGAACCCAAATGCTAACCACGTCTTCATTGCACGTGACCGCTAAACAGTTCACTGATCTGCTGTTTTGCCATCTCAGATCTGTAGAGAGCCAACACACAGACGCCAACAGTTGCTGAGCCATTCTGCAGTGCAATTGGCCAATGACAAGCTGTTATTTAAACGTTTGCAAAAAACCAACCTCAACAGCCAGTTCAGTGGCCTCGCTCCATTGCCAGCCAGCCAGAAAAACCAATCTGTCTATCAATTGAGCTAAGCAAGCTTGTGTTGATTTTATCCGATCGGAACTCAACATGAAGGTTCGAATGAGCATTTCGAATGAGTCGTGCAAATATGCTTTTAACCCCAGGAGGAAGGGTTATTTTCCAGTCAAGAGAAAGGATCTGAGCTATTGCTCTCAAATCTCCAGTTTTGCAGCTCATTTTTTGATCTGGAAAATTAAACACTAGGAGGAGGCAGGACAAATCTCCTCTATGTAGACCATGAAAACAATGCCATGGAGTTAAGAAATCTCTGGACTTTACAAGGTATTGCTGCAGAAACCACCGATAAACCAATTGGTATTAGGATTGCTCAAATAAGCTTGGATCTGATTTGAATTATCAATTTGATTTGCATGGTTGATCTGATCCAATTCAGAAAATTGAGTTGATTGGATTCAGTGCTTCAATGTCCTGAACTGATTTGATATTTTTTTTCCAAAAAAGGGCTTTGGCACATATATATATATATATCTCAAATGATAAGGCCACTCAACTCAAAACCACCCTGGATGCTCACTCAATCTATACTCACTCAATCTAGTATCTGTAGAAAGAGTCAAGTCAGTTTAGGCCCATTTATGGATATCAAATCTCTAGAAAGATATTGTTGTAAAAAATAGATGGTATGACAGAGAAGAACTGGTTCTTGGTCCCATCAGACAACCTTGTTTCAAAGGTAGGGTATGGATTTCCCGATCATAAGATATCTTCCTACTTTCCAGAAGATCCCATATACAAATAACTATAGTTAGAATCCATCATGGCTTAATTCAATATGTGAAACCCAGTCTCTGTCTTTTTTAAGTGAAAGATGAGGATCAAAAGAAAATATGGGGTGCCTCACCCAATAGAAACCGAGAGCTTGCTCATTGGGTGTTAATAGCAAATCTATATTCATTCTGACTCAAAATCAATATTGGTTTTGTCCTTTTCAAACATGAGGTGTTTTTTGTCCCCAATAGCCCATAATGCCTTCAACATATTTTATGCTCCAAACCACATCTAGGCAACTTGTGGCCTTCTCACAGACATTGGTTCCAATTCACTTCCATCCCTGACCACTGACCACGTTTGGACCACGTCCAAACCATCAACAATACAACTTCTCACACTTGCTCTAAATAGTGTCACAACCCCATCATCAGCTTTGGTCTACTCCTGGAGTTGATCAACCTAACAGAAGTATAGTCAAGCATGTGACGTTTTTAAGAAAAAGGTATGAGAGCCGCAGAGGCAGAACCCAAATTGCCGTGAAAAAAATATATCCCTGAACAGGAGATACATTAAAGCACATGAGAAGCTTACTGATTTATGTCTATTCCTATGCGGTCTCAGAAAATCCCCCCTCCCCCAATTTCATACCCAGCCAGAAATGCTGAGGAATATCATTTGGTTGAAATGCATTGCACCAACACATCTTTTTTTTTTCCTGCTTCAGTTAAGGTGGATAAGAGAAAACCAACATTTGCACATGGGACGTTCTAGAAGTGAAAACCACCTTTGTTTGGCTGTGTCCTTGTTAAGGTAAAATAGGGTTAAGGTAACCTTATTTTACAAAGTCTCAAAGCATATTTAACCAATTTTCCCCAACAATGACTCTTCTCATCCATTGCATATGAGCCTAGGTGGCGCAGTGGTTAGAGTGTTGAACTGCAGGCCACTTCTGCTGATTCAATCTAGCGGTTCAAA
>JANHFL010004587.1:76131-86820 GCA_032468155.1 Oxyrhabdium leporinum | reverse complement strand
ACCTTTCTGGGCACGGTTGTTAAGTGAATCGCGGGATCCTTGTTCGATGAGGTTTTGCCCCTGTTTTGAGACCTTTCTGGGCACGGTTGTTAAGTGAATCGCGGGGTCCTTGTTCGGTGAGGTTTTGCCCCTGTTTTGCGACCTTTCTGGGCACGGTTATTAAGTGAATCGCGACAGTTGTTAGGTTGGTATGGCAGTCATTAAGTGAATCTGGCCTCCCCGTTGATTTTGCTTATCAGGAGGTCGCAAAAGGGGATCACGGGACCCCCCCCAAGGGACACTGCAACCATCGTAAACAGGAACATCAAAGCATCTGAATTTTGATCAGCTGACTGTTGTAAGTTCAAACTGTCATTAAACGAGCTGTTGTAATTCGAGGGCTACCTCTATATCCATTTAGTCGGGTTTAACTTCTTCTTGTCTTCCATGGGGAATATTTATTCCTTGGAAATAAAGAGACAATAAAAACCTCTCCTTTTTTAAAAAAAAAAAATCCCACCAAGCGTAATCAGTTCCAGAAATCAATTCATCTGAACAATCCATTTTTCGTGGCCAGACACGGAGCAGCTGTGTTAGTTCACTTTGGAAGTTGCTCCAAATATATGTTTGGCGCGTTGGGAATGGATCTGATCGTGCAAGGAAAAAAACAAAAAAAGGCCTAGAACATTCTCCTTGTTTCTTCTCTGACGTTCTTCTCCCAACTTTACTCTTCCAACTCAGCTTCCTGGAAGGAAGGAAGCTTTCAGAAGGAAAATGACTCACGGGCACTAACGGTGGGTTTCTATGCTCTTGATATTCAAAGGAGCTTATTTCCTTCGTGGAAAGCTGATTTTGTAAGGAAATATCGTTGTCGATGTCACATACAGGTTGATCTTTTTGCAACGAGCCTGGTGGACCGCTACAAAAATGGAGTGTGCCAGCCATGCTGAAATGGCCCCATTTATAATGGGAACATTTGTTTTCTTTCTGCGTGGCCTACGGCCTCAAATTCTTCCCAACTTCTAACGTCTTTGATTTGACCCAGTCAAATTCCCAATTGACCCTGAAAAGGGTTGGATAATCTGGGACCAGACAGGATCTCTCAGTCTAATTTCCTTTGCAGCATCGCTAGGAGGATAATGCAAGAGAGGTGAACCACGGAAGGAATCCTGAACCATTTGAAGGAAGAATGGGACACCAATGATTACATCAACCACTATATTCATTCAGTGACCCACTATGGATGAGCGAATGACGAACGTAGGGTTTGAATCCACCTTGCGTGTCTGCAGATCTATCAGTTTGTCCACAGAAGTAAGGAATATCTCAGAATTCTTTGGAGATGTTTCGCTTCTCATCTAAGAAGCTTCTTCAGAGCTGATGGAGCTTCTTGGACGAGAAGCGAAATGTTCTTCCAAGAAAAACCAGAAAGTCCAGTTGCCTCTTGAAAAAGCGCCTTTGGGACAACCAGGACCTGGATCTCAACAATATCTCTCAATATCTCAGAATGTATAAGTTGGAAGGTGTCAGGTGCGAAAGACCAGGTTCACACGTGAAAGTTTAATTAAAATGAGTTATTGCTAGAAGCTTATGCACAGAAATCTTCTCAACGAATGGTCAACATCTGTTCAGAGTTAGGTAAGGGTCAACAGGACTCAAGGGCGGTTGGACGTAGTTTGCTTGTGGCTACTTAGGGATTCTAGGCTCGTGCCCCTTTTCACTCCGCCCTACTCTTGTCATTCCTTCTCCTGCAGAATGGACCATCTAACTCAACTTGTTTAATTCAGAAATCTAATAAACTTACCTATAGAAACTGGTCATCTAACCACCTTTTTTTGAGAGCCTTCAATTAGAGGTTCTCCACTGCTGTTGTCAGCCGATGGTTTCAGTGCTTATGGCCAGGAAATTCCTCCTCGTTTTCAGTGCGAACGTCCTTCCTTTGAATTCTAACGTGTCGGCCTTGTCCCTATGTATAATTCTGCAGTCCATAAACGCACGCCTTCTTGGGGGATTTTTTTTTACGGGAGCCAATTTGGAGTTTGGGAGATTAAGTTGAAGGAAATGTCCTCTTTGGCGGGCCCAACTTTTTTTCTTTCTTTTTTTTTTCGGGTGGGAGGTGGGGCTGGGATCATAGCTCCTCTTTCCTTCAGGGAGCCCTTGATGTCGTTTCTAGCGGGAGCAAAGTGTTTTGTTTGCCTGGTTACGCAGTTCTCCCTTCCAAGAACAACAGTCTGTTTTCAGCTTTTGAACATGTCAGCTAATTAAGCCTTCCTGGGCAAGGAAATGTCCAAATTGTGCCCTGTCTTCTCAAGTGGATTACGTAGGCCATCAATCTTCAGGACGTCTCTCAAGAAGAGGTTGGGTGAAAGCCGCAGGGGAAGGTGGAAGGGGGTTGAGCGAGGAAAGGAGAAGAATGCTGGCAGCTTTGCCTGAAACAATAGAAAGGGTTCAGACTTTGGGGCAATCGCCAAATTATTTCTGACGTGTTGCTGTGATCCTTGCAGGCTGATTATTGGGCCAGGGTGACTCTTTGGCTGGGTTGTGTATTTCGCCTCGTGCCATCGCTCTACTGGACACTTACTTTCTGTAGTTCTGTCTTCTGCCTAAGTGATATTAGCCATGCATAGAATGGCTGTGTTACTTTTATCCTTCTCGTCTGTTCCATTATCTTCGCTTATTGGTGTCATTGTTATGATTATTATCCTTTGTTGTTAAGATTATTATTACTTTGTTGCTTTGCATGAACACCGAGAGCTTATGCAATGCAGACAAATTCATTGTGTGTGTAATCACACTTGGCCAATAAAGAATTCTATTCTGTTCTGCTCCACTCCACTCCACTCTATTCCTTATTCTATTCTATTCTATTCTATTCTATTCTATTCTATTCTATTCTATTCTATTCTATTCTATTCTATTCTATATAAATGCTCTAGATGTAGGACAATGGCCCCCAATCTTTTGAGCACCAGGCATTGGTTCCGTGAAGAGAGGTTTTTCCATGGACCGGAGGGGACGTGGTTTCATGTGCTGCCTGCATCTCACATATGGGGCTTTGCTTCTTTGCACAGACCAGTTTCTGGCATGCCACAGACCAGGGGTTGGGGACCCCTGTTGTACCCCTGCTCTAAGGGATTGGCTAGATATATGTGTGCAGCAGAGAAAGGAATCATTCTAGAATACCACTAAAGAGTGTGATGTTGCTCCATCAGTTCATGCATTTGGCATCATGTAAGTAGTAGTAAGAAGGAATCTAAAGGCTAATGATAATTGCTGCAGAACAGGAAAGTGAAAGGAAGACATTGTATAAATGCATAGAGAGAAAAAAATCACTGCAAAGGATATAGAGATAGTCCTTGACTATGACCGCAATTGGGAACAGAATTTCTGCTGCTGGGCGAGGCGGTTGTTAAGCGAGTCACGCCCAATTTTATGACCTTTTTACAATGCTTATTAAGCAAATCGCTGCAATTGTTAGGGGAATCTTATAGTCGTTAATTAAATCTGGCTCCCCCATTGACTTTGCTTGTGGGACGCCAACTGGGAAGGTTTTCAATGGTGGGTCATGTGACCCTAGGATGCTGCAACCATCTTAAATACACACCAGTGCCAAGTGCTCAAATTTTGATCATGTGACCATGGGGTTGCTATGAGAGTTGTAAGTGCGAGGGCTGGTTGTAAGTCACTTTTTTCAGTGCCATCATAACTTCAAATGGTCGCTAAATGAAAGTCAACAGTTAATATTAAAAGGGGAATAATAGAAGTAATTTGCAGAATAGGAGAACTGGAAAGGAAAGTTGCAAGAGCTGTGAGAACGTTGAAAAATAATAATGCTGTAAGTACGGATTGAGTAATTGAAGAAATGTTCAGATATGAAGGTGGTTTGCTAATGGAGAGGCTCTGCAACTTGTTTAATATAAATGTGAATCCTGCATTTGTGTCTGATTTTTGAAAGAATGTTGTTTTTCCCATTTACAAAGGGAAGGGTAACAAGGGTTGAATGCAAAAACTACAAGGGATTTGTTTATGAAGTGTGTATAGGAAGCTGTTTGGTGACCTGCTGATTGAAGGGAGGTGAGAGCTGACAGTGAACAAAATTTGGGTAGCACAGTGTAGCTTTATCTCAAACTGGGATGTACAGAACCAATTTTTGCTGCTCAGCAGGTCATTGAGAAATGTATGAGTGGAAGAAAACTTTGATTTTAAAAAGGAAAGTGTATGTTAAAGCAAGCAGGCTTGCATTATGGACTGTTTAGCCTGAACATAGTATTGGGATGATGAATGAAGACTAAGTAGCAGAAATGGAATTAAAATATGCATGAAAATGCTTACTGAATGGTTCAGGATTGAGCAGGCAGTAAATAGTGTGGAATGTCCTCTTGATTTTTTATTATTTATTTCTCACTTTTGAACCACCCATTTCCCTCATGAAATGGTCTGATGGGTAAAATATATAGGGAACGCTTGTGCTGATAATCAGGGCGTGTTGATTGAGGATGTGAATATTAGCAACAGAAATTTCTGGGCTCAGTTGTGGAGGTAAATTGAGGACCACCTGTTTTATGTCTTTCATTTGGAGTACTTGCTATTTCTTTCCCTTTTTCTGCCGTTTGCTTAATGTTTACCTTGATAAGGAATAGCCGCATAGGTACATATTGGTGTAGAATAAGTGTGCCCATTGGGGCTTGAGAAGAATAAAATCTTCCAGTTTAAGGCTGGCTAAAGTGGAGTTGTTATTATTGCCATTATTTCAACACTAGCTACTATTTTCTCATGGATTGTATATACTGCAGATCAAATAGATAAGAATGCATCTCTGGAGCAGGAAATGGTTTATCCACTGCACTTAAACATTTCCTGAGAGGAGAGAGCTGTAGTGTAAACCACGAACAATAACAGTGGAAAACTGTTTCTCTCTTCAGATCCCAACAACAGAATGACAGTATTGACTAATAGTTTTGAAAAATAATGGATTTGTTTCCTAATTGTGGGGTGTGCTGCATATGTTTCTCTCATCTGCCGAGAGTAGAAATGCTTAGAAACAGCTTCTGAAAAAATATGGTTGTCTGTTGCCATCTGCTGGCCAGCAACACGGGTGCAATTTATTTGTTTATGGCATTTATATGCTGTCAACTCCAAGGTGACCTCCAGAGATTTAAAAAAAGAGAGATAAAATCCATAAAAACTGTAAAACAATAGCCAACTCAATCAATCAATATCCACATAAGCAACCTCCTCTCCATTAAATAATCAATGAATTAGAAACCATGGGGAAGGGGGAGCTCTATTTTGTATAAAGGGGCTCACCATTCAGATTTTGTGAGTTGATCTCCTGCAGCTGAGCTAAAACTTGTTTGACTATGTCAGAATGAATGGGGAAACTGTCAGAACTAACTACTTCAACCTGTGCATGCCTCATTCCACCTCCTCTCATGAGAAATAATAAACTGAGTTTCCTTGGGTTAATTCTTTATTTTTCTTCATTCTTAAGGCAATGGTGTTCCCTTAAAAGACTCCTTTGTGTATTCAAGTGACAGAATATTTTGTAGAACTCTTATAATTTCAGGGTTGTTTTGCACACGTTGCAGTGATATGAGGTTGGATTAAATTATTCTGCTATGTTTACAAATCATATATGATTATATTTATAATCACTTCATCTGAAATTATCCTTAATATGAGGCAGGAAATAATATTATCGCAATATCCCCTGCATTTGTTTCAGTAAAGCTTTTTTATTATTATTCTTGCTACCATATCCTAAATTTCATTGTAAGTAATTAAGTTCAATTACAAGAGAAAGCAATATGCAATTATCTTTCAATGAGAAACATGTATCTAGATGAGATTCAGAAAAAGAGTTTTGATAGCCAACCCATTGATATTGTGTTTAGTTTATAAGATCCACTTGAGGCCTAGAAGGTTTTTCACATTTCCCCACCACATCTCCATATCTTCTGGCATGCGTGAGGTGAAATAATATTAGCCATTTTTAGGTTAATTACAATGCCCAGGAATAACATAAGGGTAGCACTGGAAGTTCAAGAAATAGCTTCAAGCCACCCCAAAGTCTCAGGGATGATAAACGGTGTTTGTATGTGCTGTGACATTAAATGTGTCCTACCTTTGTTTCCTCTGAAGGCAACTAGAAATGATGGGTTCAGATCTGAGAAGTACAGAAGAAACAAGCTTTCCCTGGTTGTTTTTATTTGGGGGAAGGGAAAGAGAAATATAAGAATTATGATTGCACGAGAGGTTGTTATTTGGTCTCTCTAAAGATCACTTGGAATGAATTTCCAGATGGTATATTTCCAAGAAGAAATTAATGAATTATTTCATATCACCTTTGTATATCATTCTCACTCATACAAGAACATTCCAATATTTAATTCCTTAAGGACTGTCGCCACTTCTGTTTTCTTCAAGATTGTGTCAAAGACAAGGGAAAAGTAATATTTGGTGCAAGGGGTGAAAGGAAAAAAAAAGACACTTGGAGCCACTTGGATTAAGTTTGCCTAGCGGGATTACTCATATGAGCCCCCTCCCCTATACTTACATGCCAAAATACATTCCTACACATCACTATTAAGCTTTATGACAGCTTCTGCTGGTTCTGATGGAAGCAGTTATGTTTGTAGTATATGTGAGAGTGGGTGAGGAAAATGATTTTACAAAAGGGGGCACAGCATGATGAGAGGACAGCATCCTCTGTCATCCCCACATAAACTACTCTCCATTATACAGTCTTAAACATTGGTATACCCCATTGATGAAAAATGCTGGCATTTTAAAGGTTTAAAGGTTGTAGTGAGGATTATTATTATTTTGCTGAGAAAGATGGGGAACAGTTCCCCCCCCCCCCTTGAAGTGCTACCCTCTTCAAAGACTTATTTCAGCAGGAGGACCTTTTTGGAGATGGGGTTACAGTCTTGGGGAGGGTAACAGACACACCCCATAGCAAAAGATTCCAGAAAAATTGCAGCTCAGAAAGCAATAATGTTTTCATAAAGCCTCCATAACCCCAGTAGGAAGATATTAGAGAGAGAGTATCTTAAAGTGTGTTGTAGGATTTTTTGAAGCTCAAATCTCTGATTAGCTACTTATCAGAATTCAGTACCTCTCCACTTTCCAAGCCAGGCTACTACTGGCACTGCTTACAATGACCTTTGTGGGCCAGATGGAGAACGCTTCACAGGTCCACAAAGAGTAATAATAAAAAATTCAATTTAAGCCACAGGAGACTGTGTATGAGCATATTTTTGGAGTCTTGCTACTGTTCTGAGGAGAGCAACAGAACTTTTTTTTAAAAGGTTGTTTCTATACTTAGATCAACTGATCCTTCATAGCAATAGCAATAGCATTTAGATTTATATACCGCTCCATGGTGCTTTACAGCACTTTCTGAGTGATTTACAAATGTCAGCATATTGCCCCCCAACAATCTGGATCCTTATACTGACACATACTGACTTCTGGAAGGATGGAAGGCTGAATCAACCTTGAGCTGGTCATGATCGAGCTCCTGGCTGTGAGCAGTTAGCCTGCAATACTGCATCCTAACCACTGGGCCACCAGAGCTCCTACTCATGCAATGAGCATGTTAATTTTGTATCACTCTTTTTAAAAAGTAACTAAAAAATCTAGCTGGTCTTGTTGCAAAATCATGATTTATTTGTGGAGAAAGGGCATAATTTGTTCTAAACATATTTAAGGGAAAGATAAATAACCTTTAAGATTTTAAAATTAATCTTAATTAATTAAGATTAATTTTCTTACATTAAAGTATGAACTTACATTGACACCTACTGTAAGTTATCAGCCCGCCCCCCCTAGATTGTACTTTTAATTTATGAATGTGTTTATATTTATAATCTGTCTCTGTTTCTTCGAAGGGCAAGTTGATCTTGAAACACTCGTTCTAAAGTTTTGGATTCTCTCAGCTTTTCATTGTTCCACTGAGATCTGACTCATGCTATTTCTACATATATTCCATGTGGAATCCCTCTATTTGATAAGTGATTCCTTCCTTGCCTATTGCTAATTACAGGCGTGCCAAATATAAGGGACTTGGGAGGTTATTTCCCAAGTAGATGCATTCTGTAGGCATTTTTATTGCGTATTTGCATTACAATTTTGGGAAAAATATACATTTCAGCATGCTCCTTAGTCTTCCAACCCTTTTAAGCTCTGAAATTGCAAAAAAAAATGAATCTTCATTGAAATCACATAACCTTTTGTGAAAAAGCAAAGTAAATGCACAAATATACATCATAGCTATTTTCTAATCCTGAGTTTGGAAACCATTTGGTGCATCTGATGGAGCTAGTGCTAGGCCACAGTATGCACAGTTTTGCCAGTCTGTACCAATCACAGCAATCTGAGTTTGCTGAACAGAGTCTGTTGATTATGTCTTTGAGCAAGAGATCAGGCCCCCTACTTTAAACTTTTAGAAGACATACCTGCTTGCCCTGACATTCCTGGAATTTAAGTGGCCCTGCCAAAGCCTTTTAATCTTTTAATCTTCTTTTTAATCTTTCTAAATAATTAGTTCCTACGGATTTAAAGTTATCTTAATAGATTGAAATATTCATGCCATCTTAATTACAAATTTATTATGAGAAGTTGTCCTTGGTGCCTTGAGGTGGTTCATCAAGGAATAAATTTAAATAAATAAGCCATGCAAGTTTTTATTATTCTTATTGCAAACATTTAATATAACCTTCCCATAATCGAGTGCATTCTTGCAATGCTGGTATCAGGCAATGAGTGAGGTGAAGCAACTTTTGCTTCTCTGTTTAACATTCTCCTTCCAGCCACACCTTGGCAAATTTCTCTTTCTAGCTTCTCTAATTATTCCTGGCAGTTGCTATCATGCTGGGTGGGTGCTGGTAATGTAACCCAGCCAGATGAGCAGAGTCATTCTTGTGATCCAATGGTATGGATTGCTGGAAGACAGATTGCTGTGATCCACTGGTGTCCATCATGCAATGCTTTTTATGGTTCCCAGAAAGGAATGGTCTTCCCGTGAATTAAAACTGAATTGGGTTAATCAGAGCTTCATCAGTGGGACATAACTTTTCTTTGGGGGTTGGGGGGGGCATCGAGTTAGCACTGTCTCCTGGCAATGCCTAGGCAAATCTCTGCAGTTTACTTGACAGTGATTTGCCCTTGCTTTCCTTTTAAGGTCTGCCACTTCCTAGTGAGTGACGGGCCCAAAGTCACCCACCTGGTCTGGTGCAAAAGGCAAGACTACAGCCCAGGGTCTTCGGGTTTCTAACTTGGTCCCTTAACCAAGTTACACCAAACTGACTCTCAGGACATAACACCTTGTGTTCAATTCATTTTGTTATACTCACAACCTTGCCACTGCCAGAAAGTCCTGCTGCTATTTTCTTGTGAATTACAACTCAATACAGCAGTTTAAAAAAAAAAAAGGGGGGGGGGAGGACAGAAATAAATTTACTTTGTAAGGATACCTAGCAATAGAATCACAGAGTTGAAAGGGATCTTGGAGGTCTTCTAGCCCAACCCTCTGCTCAAGCAGGAGACCCTATGCCATTTCAGACAAATCTCTTGTCCAATCTCTTCTTAAAAACCTGCAATGGTGGAGCACCCACTATTTCTAGAGGCAAACCATTCCACTGATTAATTGTTCTCGCTGACAGGAAATTTCTCCTTAGTTCTAGGTTGGATCTGATGAACCAGCTGTAGGATTTTAGATCCTAAAGGACTTTAGGACTTTAGATCATCAGGCATAAATCACCCTTCACCCCAGGACAAAGAGTAATTGTTCAACCAATGGTGCCATTCTTATTGGCTGCATGCCAGGGATTGACACTGGGCCCCCAGCACGCAAAGCACAACCCCCAAGCTGTAAGTGTGCTCCTATCTCCAGCTCTTGCAAATTTATTTCCTCCATAGAAAACAGACAACTGGGAGCATGGATCTGAGGAATACAGGTTCAGCACTTACGTCTGTAATCTTTAAAAACATCCACATGAAAACTTTCCCAGTGGGAAGATATTAGTATTGATGATGAATTTCCTTTAAAGGCAAACAGCGACTGTGGAGGAGGGAGTTTTCTGAGGAAACATTCCCCCCCCCTTCCATAAAGCCTCCATCTAGCAAGGAAATCCAGCTTACTACGATATTTCAGACTGACATCAAGACAGTGTGAATCCTGTTTTTGGAAACACAATTCTGCTGGTCTTTTGAAGGAGCGGGAACTCTGGACTTAACATCTACAGTACACCAGACATGCCTCTTGGGGTTGGCTGTAGGGGCAACCTCAAGCAGACAAAAAGTCAAGATGGCAGGTGTTAGAAGTTCTGCTCTTTAATAATGTGTTAATATCAAGGCTTATATCAAGAGAGGAGGGAAAAACACATCTGAACTAAATAGCTAAGTTAAAGCCTTTGCACGTCAAGTGCTAAGAATCAGGATTATGTTAAGTTGCAAGATTTATTGCTCAAGCCTATACATAAAAATCTAGACAATAATGGTCAGCATTAAATTAGTGCTAGTTAAGAGTCAAAGTTTGTAGAGATTCTCAGTCATCCAGGTCATGGTTGTCCCAAAGGTGCTTTTTCAGGAGGCAACTGGAGTTTCTTGTTTTTTCTTTTGAAGAGGTTTCGCTTCTCATTCAAGAAGCTTCTTCAGCTCTGACAGGATAGTGGGGAATGGAAGGATTTATATTCCTTGCAGACAGCT
>JANHFL010004587.1:59153-70161 GCA_032468155.1 Oxyrhabdium leporinum | reverse complement strand
TCCACTGTTGTATAAACACAATTTCCACCCAGTCACATGATCAAGCCACGCCCACCAAGCCACACCCACCAAGCCACGCCCACAGAACTGGTAGTGGAAAATTTTAGATTTCACCACTGATCCTATCTCAGCAAAACTCACCTCACTGGGTTGTTATTGTGGGGAAAACAGGAGGAAGGAGGAGCATCAGGTATGCTTGAAATGTTAAAATATATTGCTAGTCCACGTATGATGTTCCATATGATAAGTAAACAAATAGATATGCTTGAGTTAATCAAAAAAATCATAAAGACCAGCTAAAAATAAATATATATTGATAATTCATTATGTTTGTACTTCACTTTCATGTCTTCTGTAGTGAGATGCAGCTCAAGATCAAGCTGTGAAAACACAGCGGCAACAGGTTTTCTGAATTTTTACATTAAGAGAAAAATCCATTAAAAAGGGTAGTTTCCAGTCTTAAAGTTGCCCACTACCTTCTGTAGAGATGTGATCTTTCAAAAAAACAAACAAACACCTTGAAGATAAGCAGTATTATTATCCCATTTTCGCAAACAGGAGGAGGGACCGAGAGTCCGTGAGAAAAAGGACTTCGCGTAATAAGACCAAGATATGACCTCACGGCAGAGGTGAAAGACAACTTCAGAGCTTGAGACATTAAGCTTGACTTTTTCAGACTTTGGCTGAAATCACTGGGGAGGCTGGCATGCGTTCGTTTACGTATGAAAAGGGTGCTTTTAAATGATTTTCCCTAGAATTATAATTTGGTTTCCAACGTTGTAATCTTGCATAGATTGGAAAACTGAATTCTCTGATTTTCTGAAAATCACTTGGGCTCTTGTTCCGTTGCTGAATCTGCAAATGCCTCATGCCCTTTGAGCGAAACTGCAACAGATAATCAGGATTGAAATATAGTGTATCGTTATAATGGCTGCAATTTACTCACAAAAGCCTGTTCGGAATTAAGGTTGCCTTTCCCCTGTATTCCAAAGCAGCATGCCTCGGGGCCTGCTTCCTTCTTGCATTTTCTAAAAGACAAAGGAGAAGAAGAGAGCCTCACTGGGGAGGCGTAGGAGGGATGATACATATCATTCTCACACCAAAAAACCCTTGATTCCTGCACTGCTGAAAAGCATCCAAATGTAGGTTCTGTCACTGTTGACAAGATTGAATTAAAAAGGAGCTTAAGTTATTAAAGTGAGAGGCTTTAATCATGCCATTAGGCTGGGCTACAGAGTGGAAGAACCCACTCCTACCAGAACAGGCAAGATGAAAGATAAGCTGTCCACTGTATCTGTCGAGATCTGCTGCCGCTCCACTTGCGCGTGTACATCTGATTCCAGTGACAGAGGTCTTGCTAAATAAATAAATAAATAAACAAATCCTGGGATCCAATGGAATTTTACCTAGAGCTTGATCCCGTGACCTTGAACCTGATCATTCTGGTTGCTAGCTATGTGATCTTGCTTTTGGTTTTCCTGATCTCTTGCGTGCTCTATGACTGTCGAGGGAAAGATCCCAGTAAGGAGTGTCTTTCGGAGATTCCCATGGAAACCCAGGCGCCAATCCAGTTGATGGTGGTGCAGCACAGATGCCCTAGTATCCACTGGGCAAGTGGACCCGTCCCTGTTTATGAAAGTGCGTCTGGTGCAGCCACGAAAAAGACAACATCGGTATGAAAAAGACCTTTCCTTTCTTCAGAATTCTAACCTTGCATGATTCTCTCCTGTTTGCACAAGGATAAGTGAGTCAGGTAAGCCAAAACTGACAGCTTGCGTGGACACATGCTAGAAAGGGTGATTTCAGTACAGTATAGTATTGCTAGGATATGGGTGACATTGGACTTAGCTCTTAACAAATTCAACTTCTTTTTATTTACATATGACGTCTGCCTTTGGAAGATGTTAACGGTGTCAAGACAACAGAAATCTGAATTGAGTTGGTGGGTGGGGTGGCTGAAGGGTTTGTCTTTTTCCAGAATAAATCAATGATTTGCCAGAGAAATGGGCAAGAGGAGAAATAGTCATATATTTTTGTATTTTATTTGTATCCCAGCTTTATATATTTTACAAACAACCCAAGGTAAGCGAACATATTTAACACTCCTTATGTTCCCAGTCCTATTTTCCCCACAACAACAACTATTTGAGAGGGGTTGGGTTGAGAGAGAAGGACTGGCCTAAATTCACCTAGCCGACTTTCATGGATAAGGTGGGACTTGAACTCACAGTCTCCTGCTTTCTAGCTTGGTGTCTTAATCACTACACCAAACTGGTCTATGACTTATGGTTTATATGGTTTATGACTTAACATATTTTACATGAAGTTAAGATAAATATTTGCTACAGAAGCTATTTTTTCTCCACCAAGACAAGGAAGGAAAGCTTGGGGATATTACAATGGATCTAATAATCCACAGGGATAATAGTGTTATATGCTTGCAGGAAAGTACATTCTTAAACAAATGGAACATAATAGGTGTTGCTATAAAGTATGGATCTCTGAAGGATAAAACTGTGTTACATTTCCCCACACTGCATTAGCATGTCCTTCAATTCACCTTCTGTGTGAACAACTCTCTTTGGAAACTCCTTGTGCAGATGTCCTGTACTGGCCAAATAATTGGGGACTTTAGTCCTGTATTTTTAGAACATCCCAGACAATGAAATATCCATTTCATTTTAACTATGGGATTGTTGAAGAAACTGCTGGGCCCAATTCACCCTAATCTTAACTATAATTCTTGGTTTACAAACCAGAGAAGCTGGCTTCACACTAAACTGTCTGAAATGCAACAAGCTATATTATGTTTGAAGAGCATTTGTGATCCAGTTAATATAGCAGAGTAGGACTAGAGAAATCCAAATTCTTACCTTTCTCAACTCATAAAGCTCTCTTTGGTGACTTAGGGATTCAAGCTGCTTTGGAGAAGGAATAATCTGAAGGCACCATCTCTGTGTTTACAAGAATGTACCCTATCCTGTTTTTGCTAAATTCTTAGGAATAGATTAATTGCCAAGTCCAGTAAGTACCTCATATAATGGAAGAGTAGCTTTCAGCAAAATCTGTGTTGTTCCCCCCTGCCCACAGCAGACGTTAATCACAGCTATTTCTGCCAACTTGCTTTTTCAAAAATTGATTAAAATATTGTACACATAAGCTAAAATATTTTTTGGGTGCGTCATATAGCCATTATTCTGACATGGATCAATAACACTAGATTTGAAAAGAAAGGTCCGATGCTTTAGATGCACAGATTGCCAGTGCCTAATTTTTTAAATGAGAAAGATCAATCAAATCTGCGTGAAATATATCATTTACTCTGGAACTAGAAAATTAGTTTCCTTTAAGATTTGTAGCTGGAGGGAAGGTGGACATGATCTTAAAGCAAGGAAAAACACTTATGTATGGTTGGGGGAGGTTAGGTGCCTTTTCCGATCTGAAGGGGAGAGTTTGCAGTTCAATGATTAGCTGAGTTATTAGAGAAAACACTTTGAAATCCTGCTAATCATATTCATTTCATTTTGAAAGTCCTTTTTGCAAATTTTGGTGTTTCTCAAATGTTCTCCCTTGGGAAACAGAGCATCTAAATAAATTGAAAGCGAGGCAATCAGGAATTCTGTTAATAAGAAGAAATATATAATTTTGGAGAATGCATAAAAAATTGTATGATTAGATTGCTTGAGCCTGCTGAAGGAATGTCCAAGGATTGGATATTAAATAATATTGCGTCGTACAGAGTTTCAGTAAGAACAAAGCACATTTTAGACCAGAATTTGTAGCTTTTCTGATGATAACTGAGCAAAATTCTCAGCACCTCCCAATATAGTTAACCAGGCATACTGGGAATTTCGGTGTATCAACATCTGCAAAGCCACTGGTTCTCCCACCACCGCCTCTCCTGGCTAGGACAGATGTCCCACTTTGCAACCTTTAGGATTGTGCAGTGCCTCCGATTCAATGACTAGAAATGTTTTGAAGCCCATGGGTGAATTTGCAGAGCAGCTGTTGTCCGAGCCATTAGGCAGCTGCATCTTTTCTTGGCCCATTCTAACTTTCGCAGTTGATGCTTTGGGTTTCAGGAGGTTCTGCAAGCTGGACTTCTATGAGCACCAGCCCCTGCTCTGAAGCACCTTTTGGCCTCACCAAAAAAAGCTGCATCGCCGTAGTGCCTGCATCACATTCCTAGATGGACTCAAGACTTTGCAAGAGTCCATAAGTCTGTGCTTATCTCTGCTGTATCTTACAATACAGTTAATGATAGCAGAAGAGCAATAGGAGTGACCTAATCAATCGGAGCACCTCATTGGAGCTGCAGTTCATTAGACTTTGCCCTGACATGTGACGTAGCGCTTTAGGTGGCAAAAGTTCCATGAACTTTGAGATGCCTGCTTTACAGTCAGACTTAAATTTCCAAAGCCTGGAGACAGATTTTTTTTCCCCACCTTGTTAAGCATATATGCAAATCGAAGCATGTCATAACATTATATTCTGCAAATTATTATAATGCATTTATGTATTTCTCCTTAGGCACATCAGCCAGTTTTCTTCTTTCCAAACCAGAGAGGAGGAATTTTACCTGTTTAATAAACTTGGCTCCATTTTTTCTTATTTAATGTTTCTGGATTAATGCCACTCTTTTCAACTTGTGTCAGTTTTTACATATTTTTTCAGCATTTGTCTGTGTTGACATATCAATATTGCAAAAAGGAGTATCAAACTGTTTTCACTTATATAGTATACTTGATGTTCCAATTTAAATATTTATTTTTTTCCAGAGAATGTGTCTATAAATGCATACCTATTTGATATTTATTTCAACATATACAGCTGGCAATCTCTAGATGTTTGGACTATAATCTCCAACATCCCCAGCTTAAAAACAGTTCTCTATTCCCCACCCCACCCCCAAGCATCTTTAACTAGAATTTGGAGCTGACATACAACAAAAATAGTTGAAAAACTATTAATACTAGATGGCACGATTTAGTAGTAGATTCCAATAATGACATTGGACTGGGACTGTTTTTTCTAAATAATGTGGGGTCACAAAGACAACATTTGAGAATGATGTCTACTGTATTTCACAATATGTACCTGCACAAGGACACAATTTCCCAACCTATCTTTTGCAGATATCATGGCTCCAGTCTCTCTGTCCAAATTTAAATATATGAATTCATAGGTCTGGATCAGGACTGAATACTGAAATTCCAAATGCTTAATTATTTGGAAGTGAGTATTTATGAAATATACTTTCTGCATGTTTTGATGTCTTTCCAACATTCTTTGGCAAAATATTCCATCAGATCTTTTTCTGCAGAGTCTGAAATTATATACTGTATAGTACTAGATGCATAGGAATAAAGCAGGATTATGAGTACTGTTCCTTCCACAGATGACCTTTGCTCAATAAACACAGAATCTGCAAAGACACAAGTTATGGACATTTAGACTGTCTTTTTGTGATGAGGCCCAACATTTTACAAAGTTCAAGATGGCACATTAACAGCCATATGTGCATCAAATGACATGTGTACTATACACTTTCTCCTTGTAGTGGGAATTTGGGGGGGGGATTTAAGATGCTTGCATAGATCTTACATGAAAACAACTTCTACAAATATACATTTTTTGTATACAGAACCAATAAGTATATGAGAGTGAGACACTGGACAGTAGTAATCTCTAAACTACCTTCTTTGTGTCTTTTAGTGAGTGAGATTTCAGGCCCACAAATATACCACAAATTTATAAGCAACCGGAGAAATTGCCATCACTATCACCCAAAATCTGTCCATTGCAGGAAAGGACCTCTTCACTGAAAGTTGGTCTGCTGGTCCAGTGTAGTTTAGCAGGTAGATTCTTTTTTACTCTCCTGTCTAGGGTTTGCAAAGACTGCAGTCATCGGCCCAAAGTCATCTAGCCAAGGGAAGAGTAGAATCTGGCTCTCCCTAGTCCTAGTCCAGAATCTTAACCACAAGTCAGGTGCCACTTCATATATCTAACAAAGTAAGCTGCACTTCACAAAAGCTTATGCCTTTTAATAAAATGTGCCAATCTGAAATGGTGCTATCAATCCCCTTCTGATATTTTTATTATGCCACCTGACTTTAACCTGCAATGCATTACAAATCCTAATTTTCTTTCTCTGAAAATTCTTGGAGAGATCTACACATTGAGCCTGGACTGATAATTTGAACCCGATTTGTTATGCAGTGAAGAAGGTGGGAGGAATTAAGTGCTTCTTTGATGCTGACTTTGAAATACCAACACCATACAAGCTCCTTTCACCAAACCTGATATTTTCAAATCAGTGATAAATAGTAATGTTTCCATCTTATGATTGACCGCAAAAATAATAAAGGCTAACAAATGTCACCATTAACTCTTTGTTCAGTCACAGACCAGCATGTAGAAGAGTAACAAATGTTGCAAGATCCAATCTGGGTTGGTCATCGGGACCAGAGGTTTTGTCTTCTGAGCTTTCGGACTCGTGATGGAGCTTCAGAGGAACTTTTCTCTAGCAGAATCTGTGCTTTGGGCTATTCTATAAGTCGTATTTACGTGGTGCCTTCCTATTGGTTGACTGGTGTTTGGATGGATGGCGATTGGCTGTTGTTTCCTTGTACTGCCAAGTCCCCGACTCCTAAGCATCTGCAAATCCTTTTTGGAGGAATCCATTGTAACTTTAAATGGTCACTAAGCCACTAGTCATAAGTCAAGGACTACCTGTATAGAGGCAGCCATGCATCACTGATGCGGCTGCTGGTGCTTTAAAGCTGAATGGCTTCTCCTTCACGTGTCTGCTGTTATATTTCAGGTTCTGATCAGTGCAGGAACTAAATTCAGATGTACTTATAAATATATCCAATTTCCTGTGTAAATGAAAGCCTTCAGTTTAGCCCGTTGTATATGTGCAATGATCCTACTACTTTCTATATCAACAGGGAGGATTACATACTTAAACCTTTTGAAAACAGAAACCAATTTTCCATTTTTCAAAAGTATTGTTATATAAATGCTGGCACACCTTCCTGTAGATGGGAGCATATTGCTGGTTTTAACCCTTAATTAGTTTACTTGAGGCTGTTACCTTGACACAAATATCCCCAAGCAGGCAATATTAAGGCGTGCCTAGTTTCTCCCTCTGTTGTAATATGAGATAATTTAAATTATAGGGTGCTAAGTATCCTTATTAAGTAGTCAGTTCTTGATTGGTAATAAATCAGGCCAGGCCAGGCTCATTAGACATCCATATTCTTACAGTGGGGCAATTGGGAAAACCATATTGATTTACAGTAACTATTTAAATTTGTTGGAAAACCCATAATTATTTACAGGGTCTATTTAAATTTGTCGGCACCCAATTCCAATAAAGCCTACCAGGTTAAGCACTCAACACTCGTCTGCTGATGGGCCGTCCTGAATATCTAAAAGGAAATACCATTGGGAGATTACACAATTGGAGAGCTATAGTTAAAGGGCAAATAGGAACGTCACCTAGCATTTCTAGAACAAAACACTTTTCACAGGCTTTCTCCCAGCAGTCGGGCAAAGGGAGTTCTATTCCACAGAGAATGGGAAGGTGGGGTGAGAGTTTCCTGCCAGTCACCAGTGAAGTGTAAGCCATTTTATAAGTTTAGGGCCACCATTGTGTTGCCAGTAACGATGAGGAGCATCTGACTCCTCATTTATACTAAATAATCAATAATCATGGAAACATGATTTTAAGCATAAATGTCCAGCAGCTGAAACTGAATTAATGACCTCAATCTTACAAGCTGTCATTTTAGCAGGGAACATCTGGTTTCTAGTGTAATCCAGAGATCCAACAGATTCATGATCAGTTTGATTTATAAAGCAAGAATCAGACTGAAGGTTGTCTAAAAGGTTGTTCAAACTCTAATCAGCACTTCGGTCTTGCATGACAGCAAAACAGCAGAGCTTGATAAGATATACGGTGTGTGCTTCTTGTTATATTTCCAGCACAAAGCGGAGAGACAGGACTTGCATAACCCCTCCTCCTGTTGTCTCCAAGTTGGGTCCAAGCCTGGTGCCGAAGCTGATGAAAAACAACAGCCAAGAGGAGCAGGTGAAGTGCTCCAAGAAAAGGGGTCCGGGCTAGCAAAATGCCAAGGAACCCCAAACAAAAGAATTAAGAAAACTTTATACATTTTCAGTAAAGAGGAAGACAGGATAAAGCGGGATATATAAAACAATTGGTGTTTTGTTTTTTTTGTTTTCCCCAGTTGCCATGTATGGCTGTGAAACCTTGAACCATAAGGAAGGCTGAGCAGCAAAGAATTGAGGCCTTTGAACTATGGTGCTGGAGAAGACTCCTGTGAGTCCCTTGAACTGCAAGGCGATCAAACCGGTCAGTCCCAGAGGACTGACAACCCTGACTGCTCTTCAGAAGGCCAGATAATGAAGATGAAACTCAAATACTTTGGCCACCTCATGAGAAGGAAGGACTCACTGGAGAAGAGCCTAATGCTGGGAACGATTGAGGGCAAAAGAAGAAGGGGACGACAGAGAATGAGGTGGCTGAATGGAGTCACTGAAGCAGTCGGCATGAGCTTAAATAGACCTGGGGGGATGGTAGAGGACAGGAAGGCCTGGAGGACCATTGTCCATGGGGTTGCAATGGATCAAATATGACTTCGCAACTAATAACAATAACAACTGACAAAGAAATAAAGGGAGACTAGTATAGATCTATTTCAAGCTATTTAGTTCTCATCAGCTAGCCATACCGTTCTGGGATTCTAGTACCCTAACCCTAACCCTAACCCGGGTAAGACCAAATGGCTTTGGGTGTATGGAGTTCTGGGTTTCCTGGACTTAACCTTTAATTCCGGATGGTTGCACCACCCCAGATGGACCCAGTGCACAATTTGGGAGTTCTCATTAATTCGTGACTCCTGCTTGATGAACAGGTAGCAATTGTAGTTAGGAGGGACATTGGGTTGACCACTAGGTGTTTTCCTGGATGGCTAGTTCCTGTGCTCAGTCACTCAACCCCTAGTTTTGTCATGGTTGGACTACTGCAATGCGTTCTACATGGGATTACCCTTGAAAAGTATCCAGAAGCTTCAGCTGGCACAGAACACAATCATGCACACAGTTCTTGGGGTGCCTAGGGTGGCCAATGTAACACTGATGTTCTTTGAGCTGCATGGTTGCAAGTTTGCTTCCAAGTCCAATTCAAGCCGTTGGTTATCAGATTTAAAGCCCGTCATGGCATGGGTACAAGTTATTTGAGAAACCGTCTCATCCAAATAGGATTACCTCAACTAGACCATACTGGCAGAAAAAGAATGCTGCAGACCCCATCATTCAAGGAATTTCAGCTGGTAGAGTCCATGAGAAGAGCCTTTTCTTCCATGGTGCTCTGGAAAATTGTGCCCCTCCATGATGTGATCTGCGCCCATCATCTTGACCTTCTGAAAGACCTGGCTTTGCCAACTGACCTGGGCCCCAAAGGAAGTGGTATCCTGGAGGTGGCTATTGGATTAGACAGACCCCAGCTCTTCCCCATGTGCATTTTTCTCCCTTCTCCTCCATCTTGGTCAATTGAATTTTTAACTGAGTTTTAAATGTATGGTCTTTATTTATTGTTTTAATGTTTTATATGGTATTTTTATTACATGAGTATAAGTTGCCTAGAGTTGCCTTGGCAAAATGGGCAGCATAGAAGTTTAACAAATAAATAAATAATTCATGGCTTTGGTATTCAAGTCTGATCTATCTTGTAGGGCTGACAATGACCTAGCACAGGGGTTGGCAACCTTAAACACTCAAAGAGCCACAAAGGTCCTAACCGGAAGCCCCCCGTTCAATTCTGGAGTCGACCAGAAGTCCGGTTCCCTCACCATAGTCTCCATCTAGTGTGGGATCCTTTTTCCTCTACCTGTCCTAACCAAAAGCTCTATCAATTGTGGAGCCGACCAGAAAACCTGCCCGTTACCATAGAGTCTTCTCCTGGCACGCCATTCTCCCCGCTCCAACCGGAAGCTCCTCTAAAAATTGTGGCGCTGACTGGCAACAGGGAGCTGCAGCAGAGGAATGAAAGAGCCACATGCAGCTCCAGAGCCACGGGTTTCCGACCCCTGACCTAGCAGTTTCAAACAAAGCAAACACAATCCTATGCTGCAACAATAGTAGTATTAAGACAAATCATCATTTCTCTCTATTCTGTGTTAAATCATAGTTGGATACTAAGAAACTGAGATGTATTACAGATAATAGTGGTCATTACTTGCTTATTTACCTATGTATTCACTTACTTCCTCACTTACTTATTTACTTGCTTACTAAATGTATGTACTGCCCAGCTTCCAGCTGACAGCCTGGAAAGAAAATATATTTCACCTGGAGAAGAAAAGACTGCAGGAAAACATGCTAGTTGTCTTTAAGGATCTGAAGGGCTGTCAGAAGAGAAGACAAGACCAGATGCAGACAAGACAAGACAAGACAAGGAAACAGATCAATACTCGACATAGGAATATTTTTCTAATGGTTAAAAACTGTCCTTCACAGGATGTATTTAAACATATCAGGGTGGCTATCTGTTGAGGCTAACTGCTGATTTCTGCACTAGATAGGGATTGATTAGATGATTTCCAAGATCCCTTCCAACCTTCACATTATATGTTTTCACCCCAATTAATAGCTCATTTCTAAGGTCTATAAAGATACTCAAATTCTCTTTATTAGACTGGTCTATCTTGTAGGGCTGACAATGTTGAGCAGGGGTGTCAAACTCAATTTCATTGAGGGCCGCATCAGAGTTGTGTTTGACCTCGGGGGGGAGGTCCAGGTGGCCAGGGTGGACATGGCTAGCTCGATGTCACTCATGTCAGAGGTACCTGTGGTGGCCCAAGTGCTCTGCCAGCGAAAACAGCCCCCCTCCTCTTTGTGCCAGTCTCTGAAATATTGGAGTACAGCTATCATGTCCACCCTAGTCCTTCTTTTCTCTAGACTAACCAAAGCCTAAATCCTGCTA
>JANHFL010004587.1:36582-51635 GCA_032468155.1 Oxyrhabdium leporinum | reverse complement strand
AGATAGATAGATAGATAGATAGATAGATAGATAGATAGACAGACAGACAGACAGACAGACAGACAGACAGACAGACTTTTGTATAGATAGGCTTTTGAAGACAAAATAATATTAATAGCTTACACCACTAACATCATTAGATCCTTTAGGATTCAGATCATTTGGGGTTAAACATGTCTGATTTTCTCATGGTTTATCAGCCTTGTGAGGTAGTCCAGACAAGAAACACATCCAGGAATACTAGCTCTAACTTTATTATTTTATTTATTTATTTATTGTTTAAACTTATATACCGCCCCATTCCGAGGACTTATAAGGTTACATTAACAGAATCTTGCAAATCTTAAAAGTACATCTCTTCTCCCCCACCTCCTCTCCCCTTTGCACTTCAAAAACTAGAGAGGATCCCTTCTGAGACCTTTGCCATGCCCTCATTCTTTCTTTGGGTTCAGCTGCCTCTTATCTGACTGTTCTCTAGTCTGTGGCTCCTCCTCCTGATTCCCAAGGTCATCCTCTCATACCATTACAAGGTTCATAAAAACTAACCTATTTTTTGATAATAACAGAAATATACTGCGGATCACATTAACAGATGTGTATTATATTTAGTGACATTTTCTTTTGAGCCTTAAATATGTCTTTAAAATACCAGTTCTTATTCTATCTCCTTTACCTGTCCTGTTTCTTTCCCCTGCTGAAATCTTTTTAAAAGTCCTCCCCCAAAAAAAACACATTTTCTCAGTCGCCTTGCGTAGAAAAGCGATTGTTTTGCCTTCCTCTGCCAGTGCTTCGAGGCCTTGTTCCCTTGTGTAATTGTTTTCACACTCTCTGTTGTTTTGCACACTGCTGCCTAAATACTCATTTGTCCAGCTAATTAACTTAACTAGCATTTTGAAATGTGAATCAACCCTCATTAGGGGTAAAGAATGCATACAGAGTGAGATGCAGGGCTAGATGTACCATAATCAGTGTAACTATCTTGCGCACAACTGCGTTGGACTAGGAAATAATTCGACAATTGGCTGAAGCTTTCGTGCATGTGTTCTTGGAAATGAACTTTAACTGGATTTGATGGGACTTGCTTCTAAATATGCAAGCATGCATAGGAGAAAGCTCCAATCCTAAACACATTTATTTGGGAATCATCCTGTTGAATGCAACAGAGCTTACTTTTAAATAAGCTAGGCTCAACAAATTGGCTGTTTCGTGAATTATGTTGGTGAGAAAGGAGAAGCAAAACAGTTTCTTATGAGCAGTGGTGGCGCAGTGGTTAGGGTGCAGTATTGCAGGCTACTTCTGCTGACTGCTGGCTGTCTGCAATTTGGCAATTCAAATCTCAACAGGCTCAAGGGTGACTCAGCCTCCCATCCTTCCAAGGTGGGTAAAATGAGGACCCAAATTGTTAGGGGCAGTATGCTGATTCTCTAAACCGCTTAGAGAGAACTGTAAAACACTGTGAAGCGGTATATAAGTGCTATTGCTATTGTTTTGCTTGTTTCTTCTTTGTTCTTGCACTGTCTCCTACTCCATCCACCCTGCAGTTGTGGGGGGGTCTCACATCCTCCACAGAAACTTCCCAGAGCTATTTACTGTTTCTACTGACTGTTCAGAATCTACATGTGCACCTTTTGTAGCTATTAATAATATGTTCTCTCTCTGCCTCTATGGATGTGGTTGGGATGGAGGACACATTGCTTTAGAAGGGAAGCCTAAATTAATAGTTCGGAATATATTTAAAGTCCATCCCGGTCACCCCAAATTTCCTTCCCATCCCTAATAGACACTTGAAGAGTGTCTACAGTTACCTGCACATTTCTTGCAATAGATTTGTATTTTCTATATTTGTATATTACAAAATAGCCATTAATGCTGGTGTGGACATGATGAGACCAATAGGATTTACATTTAAATTATTAATACTCCTCAAAGCTCTGGAAGGAAAAGAGGCTCATCTTATGAAACTAAATAATCAAAAAGGCTGGGTGTTTACCATGCTGTTTCATAGCTGAGGATATAGATTAAGCCAGGATAATGTTGTGATGTAAGGGAACATCCAGCAATGCACACCATGTGTTCTATTTCTTTATTTATTATCTATAGCTCATTTCTCAACATGGATTCATAATTTGCACAAACTGTCTCGGCTTGCCACATTAAACAATTATTCTGATGCCACATATCGTACAATTGTGTACATTCAGGACGTTGATTTTTTAAAAAAGGTTGAAAACACCATGGGTACATGTTGTTTCTGCAACTGAGTAGGTCAATAGATATTATGTGACAAGCTGGTGCTAAGCCAGCTTAATTTGCCTCCCCTAAATCTTGCTCTGGCTAGAGCCTTTTTTTTCCCCAGATAACAGGTTTTAAATGCCTAGGTTTTTACAATTCCTAACAAGAAAGATGTAGAGAACAGCTTCTTTCCAAGAATCATTCTCTGACTTTCCTTCTTTGGCAAACTCTGCCTTGTAAACTGGACAATTGCCATGTGAGTATCCAAGTAGAAGATTCCAAGGCCAAATTAGGTTTATCTCTGTCTGCTAGGGCACACACGCTTCCAGAGGCATGACCTCTTTGCCTCAAGTGGTTTGTCTGTTTCAGCTCGGGGGCGGGGGGAATTGGGGAAAATCTCTCAGTCTCAGTGAGAGAAGTATTCCAAAATTGAACATCGATGCAAAGGGCCCCAAGGCACGACCATGACAGACTTGCTTGCTTCTCTTTCTACCTAGCTGGCTTTATATGGGAATTGGGGACTTGTGGGGAAAAGAGGAATTGGCTTTGGCAGTTTTAAAGTAATCATCAGGGACTGGGTACAGATAGTCTTCAACTTACAACCACAATTGAGCCCAAAATTTTTGTTGCTAAGCAAGACAGCTGTTAAGTGAGTTTTGCCCCAGTTTATGCCTTTTTGTGCCACAGTTGTTAAGTGAATCACTGCAGTTGTTAAGTTAGTAACGCAGTCGTTAAGAGAATCTGGTCCCCCATTGACTTCGCTTGTCAGAAGGTGGCAAAAAAGTGATCCTGTGATCCTGGGACACTGCAACCATGTAAATACATGCCGGTTGCCAAGCGCCAGAATTTTGATCACCTGACCAAGGGAATTTCATAAGTTGTTTTTTTCAGTGCTGTTGTAACTTTGAATGGTCACTAAATGAATGGTTGGAAGTCGAGGATTATCTGCATATGGATTTTTGCAGGTACTTCTGGAGAGACCATACATTAACTAAATCATTTTATTTGCCAACAAAGACAAGGGAAGAATTGTCTTTTGGAGCACATGAAATCCAGGCAGCCTGGATACTCACTGCACAAACCCTGTATGTATAAAGTTGTCTCTTTTATCTTGGCCCTAAACACAGTAGTCCTAGATGTAGAGACTAGTATAAGATATAAGGAGGTTCCAAGGTTGTGGAATAACCTTCTGATTGTCCTTCAGATGGCCATGTTAATGCTCCTCACAGCAGTCCTACCTCCCCTGTTGTTGAAGTCAACTATTTTGGCAGCTTTTGCAGCATCTGGCATTTCTTGATTTATTTCCATTATTATAAAACAATAAAAAGCTATAGGTGCAAGTTGAGATAGGCTTTCTCTCAATGCCTTAATTTTGGAACAAACTGCCTTGTATCTTTAAGAGACAACAAGGAACAGTGGGCCATTATAACCAGAATGTCAGTTGTGAGGCAGTTTGAAGTAAAGATTAGGCTACCGCTCTAGGTCCAGAAAAGTCCACATTCAAGCTCATCTTTAAATGTGGAAAACTATTGGTGTGACTTTTGGGCAGTCTGTTTCTGCCAGCTCATCCTAACTCAAAATTATTATTATAACAGGGATAAAACAAAGGGTGGGAGTTTTATGACTTGATCTCTTGGACAAAAGCTGTGATGTATGATAAATCATCAAGTTGAGTTTATCTTAGTGTGTATTTAATTGTGATTTATGATTGTTTCAACCCTGTTCTTTTAGTAGCCATGCCCATGATGTCCTTGTGGATGATCTTTCTGGACTAGGGCTAGGTGGAACCATTGATTTCAGAGGACTATCATAATTTTGCATGTGTAGAAACAACTGTGTGAAATCAATGTGGGATGTCCTCTGAAAGTAGAAGATGAAATTTACCAAGATAATGACAAGGGTCTATTTTTTATTCCATTCAGATGATACATTTAACTGATAATGGACTAATTGGCACTAGAGATCCAAATAGCATTTATGAAGGCCCCTCATGTCTTTTTTTCTCTATGATTGACAATACATCCAGATTTATTAATGGAACATACTTATCACTGTCACCCATGTTTTCTCTGCCGGTGATCCTAGAATTATGAAGGAAGTATGTCAATTAACCAGGTATCTTTTTTGCCCTTATTTAACAAGTGTTTTGTGTTAAGATCCCAGGGTAGGTGGTTCACTAAAAAAAAAAAGTTACTTTCTTCACAATAGCTGACTGTTTTCACAGAAAAATCAGAGCTTCTCTGAACTCCTAGGTTCAGTGACCTTAATCTTTGTTGTGTTTTAAAATCAGTATCAAATTCTATGTGAAAATGGTTGATTAGAAAGCGTAGGTGTTACAAGCAGTGCAGACATTTGAAGCAGTAGCTTGTTTGGACAAATACAAATGAGCATGCATATTTTGACAAGGCATTAGAAGATCTAGGTCTATACCTGCCTATCTCTTCTTCCTTTGCCCTTATCTTTCTGCCTCAGGAAACACTATTAGGCCAAGTCACTTGAGACAAGGGCTCTTGTCTCTATAGGATAGGAATCCAGTGACATTTTAAAATGCATCTACTGGTACAAATGTAAGAAACTGCCTTAGACTGTTAAATATAGAGCTCTTGGTTCAACTAGTCCATAGTAGCAGTAGCTTTCAAGCTCTTCTTCTTCTTCTTCTTCTTCTTCTTCTTCTTCTTCTTCTTCTTCTTCTTCTTCTTCTTCTTCTTCTTCTTCTTCTGCCACATCCATCATTGGATGTTGGCGATCCTATTTTTTATCAATAGACACATGAAAAAGTGTTATTGAGTTTTGTCCAAACCAGTCCCTTAGATTTTGAAGCCATAATCTTCTTCTTCTGCCTGGACCTCATTTGCCTTCAATCTTTCCGTGGAGGATTAAGTGAAGTATGCTGTATTTTTCTGGGTGTCGCTTCACATGTCCAAAATATTCCAACTTTCACTTTTTTATGGTTTTGATTATTTCCTTTGGCTTTCCCAGGTGGCCTATCACCTCCTCATTTCTGATTTTGTCACCCCAATTTATATGTAACAGCCGCCTGTAAATCCACATTTCAAATATTTCTAGTGTCTTCAAGCTATTATACAGAGAGTTTTTCCAATTGTATTGGAAAATGTCAAGACATCCTAGAAACAATACATATATCCTCTACGACTGAATTATGACTATGAGTGATAAATTAAATGTGTGCATCCTTGATGTGTTAACTATGTACATATTCACTCTACATGCACAGATATATTATTATTGTATATTAGATTTATGATAGCTGCCCTTCCCTAAAAAAATGTCGGGGTGGGTGGGCTTATGACATATGCAACTAGGACACTTAAAAACATAACGAAACAGTCCAGAAAAGAACAACCACAACAGTAAAAAGCATAACAGAAGCTGCACAAAGACACTAATCACAAGCTCAGTAGCAGAGCCAGTTTTCAAGAGCTTTCCAGAAGCCTAGGAGAGTGCATGCACTAGGCACCCGCACCTAGTGCTTGAAAACATCAAATGGGTAGAAATTACAAGAGACAGGCGATCCTGCAAATGACCAGGCCCCTATGCTATGAAGTGCTTTAGAGGTGATGTGCGGTACTTCGAATTGCACTTGGAGGCTGAATGGAAACTAATACATCTTGTGTAGCAGTGATGGCTCATGGGCCTCATAAGAAATGCCAATTAGTGTTCACACATCTGCATTTGGAAACAATTGTAGCTTCCGGATGGTTTGCGCAGCCAGCCCCATGTAGAGTGCATTGTGGCAGTCCAGTTGTGAAGTGATCTTAAAGGGATTAAAAGGTAATCAAGACTGCCTTGTACAACTCAGCTAAGGAACAGGTAACTGCACAACACCTGGAATATGCTTTGGAGTGGCACCCTCCTGTCTTTTGCTGCTAGCTTGCAACAGGGACATCCTCAAAGTCCATCAATAATATCAAAATCGTGGGCATGACTAGGCAATCACAGCACTGACCCTTCTTAAGGTGTGTCATACATATTTAACAGAGGAGGGTTTGGATTTCCCAGTTGCATGCATACGCACACACGCACACACACACACACACATACCAAATTTGGGCATCATTGATGCCACTACATCAATGCCAACTCCACTCTTTGCCAATATTGTTGATCACTATGTCCAAATGTCTTATCCATATACTCTCTATACTGTAGTTCCCCTTTCCCAGTAACTCTCTCTTTGCATCTAGAAATGCCACTCCTTTGGTTTATAAAGAATTTCTCATCCAACTCTCCCCTCTTGCAAAACTGTGGGGCTCCATAGGTACCTCTTGAGATTTGGGGTAGACAGAAGGTATAGGTTATGGGCTACATATCTGGACAGGAAAATCCATCCCTTTTTCCTTTCTTTCTTCTTTTCCTAGAGCAGGGCTGAAATCCCAGGTAGAATAGCTAAGAATCCCTCATCTGGAGGGAAAGGGTGTTAGGAGAGGCAGCCAGAATAATGTACTCAGTTTTAACTACTAGGGAACCCTTGGACAGGTTTTAAATTATATGTCCCTCCCTGTTGTAAAACATCCATTAAGGGAAAAAAAAGATGTAATGGTTATGTTTTGATTAAGAACCCATGAGCTGGTGGTATACTTAGACTGAGATCCTACATATTCACACTTTAGTATAAGTCCCTTTGCATTTAGTGGCACCTGGACATACGTAGGATTGAGTTGCCACAAACAAATATACTTATGTGAGACTCCCAGATCAACCTGATCCTCATTAAATTGCAACATATTAGTACTAAATGAGGAAGAAGATAAGTAAATATACACAAAAAATGCAGGATTTCTGTTTTATATAAAAGGGTCCAACCAGCAGATTTTGTTTTCATACTTGCATGAAGCTAAAATGTTTTTTGTTTGGGAGGTTTTTTTATTGGTTTACTGCTAAACTTTAGACCTCCTACAGTTATCCCATTCAAAGAATGATGCCATGAGAAATTCTGAATGTACATTTCCCCCTGTAGCTCATGGGACAATGTAGTGGTTTCGGGAAACCTCTAATTGTAGATAGCAATGAGGTGGCCTTGCTTTGTTGAGAACTGGATAAGTAAAGCTGTTTTGTAAATGTTTGTTCTCTACTCCTTAACAGCAGGAACATGTTCTCAAGACTCCCCCAGCTAAAGCTCCATTCATGTACCACAAAGAGCTAAACAATTAAATACAATTTGGCTTTCAGTGCAGATTTTCTCTTCCTCCTTCTTTGTCCGAAAGAAAAAGGCTTGTCTGCCATTAATATAAAATGAGCAGAACAGAGGTTCCATTTGTTTCCTATTCTGTGTCTATCTTGGTGAACAAACATTTGCTTATATAAACTTCAATGAAATTGCCCTTTGGGGGGAAAAAACAAAGTTTGGCCTTGGAGCATTTTGAAAGACACCAAATTCTACGCAAGAAAGAACAAGAAGGTACTAATACTCAGGAAGTCCTGTGATACATATGTAGTTTAAATATATAAATAATAATTAATGAAACATTTTCATCTTCTAGGACTTATAAAGAAGAATCAACAGTTACAGAATATATTTTGGTCTTAGTATACCATACCACCAAATAATGGCTAAAGTTGTAAACAGCTCTGAAAGTGAGATGGGAAGGAAGGAAGGGAGGGAGGGAGGGAGGGTTGGACTGGGCTGGACTGGACTGGACTAGGTAAGGAGTAAACATTATGGTAGTATTAAACATGGGCAGGATCATGTCAAAGCGCCTACTTGATTATGGAGCTGATTGGATAACTTTCAGACACTTGTTCACACAAAAACTTTGGATAGTGAGATGGGGAGCATATAAATTTAATAAATTGACGACTCCTCTTTTTGGAAGAGTGAGTTTAATATGTATTCTGTTAATGCATATGGAAAAGGAGCCGGGAGGTGCATTTAATAGCCAGCCTAATAACCTTGCCTGTTTTACATCACCAGCCTGCAGTTGGGAAACTAAAGCATTCTTCACGTCCTCACAAATGGAATAGTAAATGTTTCTTCTTATATGAAGAAGGGACATCAGGCCTTGAAATATATTAATGGCGCTTTTATGTTCCTTGTCCTATGAGTAATAGAGCTATGCAAATCTTCAAAGGAGATGTTTCGGATGTGTGGATTTGAATGATTAAACTCAGCATGGTATTGGCCTGGCAAAAAAATGCAACTGCTTTAATGATTCAAAAGCGTCTTTCATATGCACTCTTATGGATTTTGGAGCACCTCTGTCAGAGAATTTGCACAGGGTAGTAAGAGACCAAAAGGGAGGCAAATAATCTGATGATAACCATAGCCTGGAACAATTATAAATACCAGAGGCATTTGGTATAATGCACATATAGCAACGTATATTTTCTATTGTGTAGCTAGCCATAGAGAGTCTAGCATGTCTATTCAGTTACACATAAAAACATGGGAGAGACAGCATAAAGTAGCATTTAGGATTCTGTTCTTCAAAGGGCAAAGGTAGGACTTGAAATTTCTGTCAATTCAGTCTTATACTTAAAATATACCGTATGTTAAGAGTTTTCCCCCTTAATGTCACTGAGGCCAGACGCATGTCAGTGTTGGGCCATGGGAATACTTAGTATATTGGTGTTGGTCTGTGGAGGTGAGAAGTTCAGAGAAAGGATTGGAGAATCACAGGTCTCCCATCTGGTTGTGTAACTGCCAGAGCAAACAGCAAGCAAACCTCTGGAGTGGCCACCTGGGGAGGATGAACTGCTCAGCAGCTATTAGGGAACCCAAAACTAAGCTGGGCAACATGGCTGTCCAGTCTGGGTGAGGAGCTGATGGTGAGGCGTCAATGGTGCTGCCAATCAGCACATGGAGATGCTGCCATTCAGCTGTTGAAAATGTTGCAATGCTACAGTAGCAAAAGTTAAACTCAAAGTTCTAGTCAGCAGCTCTGGCTTTCAGCTGCTGCTTCTGAATACCAGGTTGGCCTGTAATAGGACATCCCTCATCCAAAGTTATATAAAGCAGGAGGTGGATGATCTGGCACGTTTCACTTAGTTAAGTATGGAAGGGAGAATTTCTCATTTAGACAAGTGCCCACTTGAGTTTTCAGTGTGGTCACAGCTGCCACTTTAGGGGTGGCAGAATGGCTGTAGTCACCCAATATGGGGGCTTTTAGAGGCACTGTCCCACAAAGAACTGAAGATGGGACCCTATTGATTAGATTCTAGGGATTAGATGGGATTGCTGCTATTGTCACAGCCTCACAGCTGTCTTATTGACTTTCCTAATCAAGCTGCAGCTAGGCTGGCAGTGACCTTCCCCAGACTAATGGTTCAGGGGCTTTAATTTTCCTTTCCTGAATACAGAGTCAGAAACAACTTAGGAGTTCATGGCCAGCAGAGCAACCATAGATTTGACCTGAATTCACCAAGAGCCCTACTCACAGCAGAGGTCCCACATTAGATCTGTTTTTTGTCTTAGGACACTGGCAACATAACTAAAATTGGGAGATGTTCTGGTTAATCCTTTGTCATGATCAGAATCAGAGACATCTCTTTATTAACCTTAGAGTTCTCTGCAGCAACTCCCTGCCTCAGGAAAGAAGTCCTCCTTGTTGATCTGCCCCAGGCACTTGATGGGCCCTGTTGGACTTTAGAGGGAACTTGACATTTCGCTGCACAGAATAACTGGGGCCTAAGTCACTAGCTGTTATTCCAGGAGATGAAACAGCAGAAGAGAAGTTTAGAGTGCCACTGGTGGAGAATGAAGAATAAATCTGATCAAGCTAAAAGGCTTTATTAAGGATTACATCATGACAACAAGTGTGGAGAAACATAATAATTGTTCTACACTCATCACACCCATATATAGCCAGCTAGTAACCCTGTTCAAGGTAATCCAGTTCTTCCTGACTAGGGGAGAGAGGGTAGAGGAACATCTACAGGACTGCTGTAAACACTACTAAAGTCATCTGGTGGATAAAGTCACTCATATCTACTCTGTGTTGAACTCTCACCATTCAGGTTCTTTGAGATTGACTATAGCACAATCTGGCTTGGTTATCTGGGAACAGTTTGAATGTGTTAGTCCCAAGCAAATGCACTGGGTCTTCAAAGCTGTAGGCATAACCACTTGTGTATTAGATCCTCATCCCAAGGCTAGTTTTGGGGACTTTATGTAGTTGGATCCAGAAACTGGTGAATACCTCTTTCAGAGAGGGGACAGCTCCAGTGGCAGCGTTCCATCCTGTCCCCAAGAAAATGTTATTAGATCCAACAACATGGGACAATTTTTGTCCTGTCTCCAATTTTTTCCCTTTGGGATAAGTTTGTTGAGAAGATGCTCAGTTTGCAACTTCAAATGAAATAAATTACCTGGGCCATTTTCAGTGAGTTTCAAACCAGGATACAAAACTGAGATCTGAATGTGCTTGTGGGTAATCTATGGAGGGATCAGGATAGGGATGGTGAATCCAATTTTGCTCTCCTGGATCTCTAGGTAACCTTCAAAACCATAAATCATGTTAGATTTCTGGATCAACATTGGGGTTGGGAGAGGGAATGGTATTGTGACAGTTCCCAGTGCTAAGTCTGGTTCCAGGTGGGGATGGTAGGAAGTCCCTAGGGCTCTCGACACTCTCCACTCTTATTTAACATCTGCATGAAGCAACTGATTCTGTAATCATTATGCAAATGATACTCAGTATGTGTCTGCAGGGATAAACATCAATAACCTGCACCAAGTTGATGACACTATTACAGTAGCCAAAATGCAAACAATCTGCAAACTCTAATGAAAGTCAAGGACCACTGTGGAGAAATGGGACTATAATTAAATATAAAGAAAACCAAGCAAATAATAACAAATTCAGCTGCCAGCCTTAAAATACGCAATGAAGATACTGAGGTCATACACAGCAAATGCCTTTTACATTCACTAGCAACATAAAAGAACCATCAATCAAGAACTGTATCATAGACTAGAACTTGGTAAATGGCAATGAAGGCCGTGGAAAATATATTCAAATGTCATAATGCGTTTACACCTACAAAAATTATACAGGAACTGGCTTTTCTTGTGACACTAAATGGTAGTGGAATTTGGAATTTGGAAAAAGCAGGATGGAAAGAATATTGATGCTTTTGAACATTTGTGTTGGAGAAAACTCCTGAGAGTATCATGGATAGCTAAGAAAACAAACACATGGGCATAGAACAAATCAATCCACAGCAACAAATTATCAAATTCAAATAACCATATTTTCGACACATTGTGTGAACATCTTGCTCTCTGGGGAAATCTATTATTTATTTACTTATCACATTTATTTGCTGCCCATCTTGCTGTCATGTGACTCAGTTACAATCCAATAAAACTATAGTATACAAGAGTAAAACAGGAAAGCAATAAATACATTAAAATTAAAAGGAAAGACGAAAACAGCACATCCAACAGCAAGGTGGATGGAGTCAATTATAGCAATGGTGGGTGTCTTATTGCAAGACTCGAAGGAACACGACACCACCTATCTCTTGTTTACAACCAGGGTGGGCTGCTACGGGTTCGCATGGGTTCTGGCGGACCCATAGCGAAGATACTGTGCAGTTCAGAGAACCACCAAATCCCACTCCTGGCTGGCCCCGCCCCTGCCCACCACATCCCTCCCAGGAGTCCCCACATTTTGGATCCCAAGGCCCTCGGGGAGGGCGAAAAACGGGCCTTCCGGAAATTCAGGAAGGCCCGAAACAGGCCCATTTCCAGCCTCCAGAGCCTGGGGAGGCCATTTTTGCCCTCCCAGAGGCTCGAGGAAAGCCTCCAGAGCCTGGGAAGGGCAAAAATGGGATGATCTAATTATTACTTCAGAGTACTCCTTGTGCTTTTGGGGATCATGAAAGATCATCCCTTTCCCTTTTTTACAGAGATTTTTCGTGATTTTGGAAAAAAATTGTGCCATCAAATTCATGTCAATTCCTAGCAATCACTTAGATAGTGCTTTTCCAGGATGATCTGTCCCCTAATTGTTCCTTCAGATCTACAGAGATTCTCAGTCATTCAGGTCATGGCTGTCCCATGGTTGTTTAGCATATATCTGCCAAATGTTGGAAATGTAATCTCTGCAAAAAATGGAAAGGGATGATCTTTCATGATCCCCAAAAGAACAAGGAGTACGCTAAAGTAATAATTAAATCATCCTAGATTCAAACAAAATAGGCCTCTGCAAACTCAAGAGCATTTGTAAATCAGCTTCACTTTGCCCATATGACTTTTTCTGTTCGTTATTTAGATGTAGTTCAGCATTTAAAACGATAGACCGCATTCTCACAAGTTAGTTCCTGCTTAAAATAGTTTATTACACATGGTTGTGAAGTTCTTGATGAGTGCTCCAGCATCTGCTTCCTTATGCAAGGCCCATCAATAATGCATTTGTTTTTCCATTTTAGGAGCTGTTATAAAGAGCTGTTAAACAGAATTCATTGCTGATCAGTTTTCCACAGCTGTCTATTTGATATCTTAGTTGCCAGGATAAATTCCTCCATGGAAATAATTGCCTATTTGTGCAATTGGTCCCAGGTCACTTCCACAAATTTTCAGGCAAAGGCTGAGGAAACCATCTATCCAACTTCGGGGAAGCCACTGCCTGATGGGGGTTTTTTAACTACCTAGGAGGGTCAGTAATATGCCTTGAAATAGATGTAATATGCCTTCGGGATCCTGTGTTCCTCTAATATAACTATCACTGCTATCTCAGGGTATACTATATCATTCCCTGCCAGTCATACGTGGGCATTTCAATATATAGTGGAAATACCTGGCTTAGATTGTTTGACTCCTTTTCCTTTGCTGCAGAACAGTGGATAGTTGGTAAGGGTAGGATCTATAGAGTTTGGAGCTCAAAAGAATAACATCCAAAAATGTCCCAGCAGCCTTCTTTTGTTGTTGTTGTTGTTTTGTTTGTTTGTTTGTTTTTGGCCCTCTGGGTTTTCACCCTTGAAGAAATATGCATTAATTGTTGAACATGGAGGCACACTATCTGAGACAGGGTTACTTAAGGACAAGACCAGATTCTGACTAGCATTTGAGGAAAGAGTTTAGAGTTTTAAGAAGGGAAATAGGTGCCTTATCCACCTATGTAACTGAGGGCACTCATTTTGCCTTTTAAAACTCTTTTTCAGCAAAGAAAGAGCTGGGGGAAATCTACATGTTTTGTCTCAGAAGCTACGAGAAACTCTGGGGATGATCAACAGTTGCGGTAGCAATGCTTTGAAGATAATTATTTATCTGATTTCTATAGCCCACCTCAACAAACGACTCTGGGTAGCTCACAATTCAAAACATATATTACAATTAAAGTTTTTAAAATTATTTTAAAACAATAAAAAAGTAAAAAAGCGTTAAAACGGTCAACACATTAAAATGTCTATTTGCCATCCAAAAAAAGCTGTTACCATACTGTGCCCTAAGAGAACCATGTGGCAGAAGACAGCAATGAAAAGGAATTCATGAATGAAGAATGAGGCCTCCAAAACAGATATAGATTAAATTATACATTTGCAAATTTAAATTTTACAGTCAGGTCTGCCACATGATCAATGAAGTGAGGTGGAAGTAAGTTGGTCAAGTTTGGGAAATGTAAGCTTTGAGATAGCAGATTAGTTTATATTGCTTCCCTAGATTGTTATTGATTGAAAAAAATCAAAGAATACCAAAACAACAATGGGGCTTCCATAATCTGATAGTTTTGAAATGGGACCTGCCAAAAAATTGTGAATGCCCCCAGCATCTCATTATACTGCTGTAATAGGACTGCTTTGTAAACTGTATATTCCTAATGGAGAGACTGAGATTCAGGAACAGTGATTTTCCTAGTAGATTCTGTATAACAGCAACAATGAGATCCAAATTGAATCTTCTTAATTCAGAGGTCAGTTTCTTTGCTAAATATTATTTTTTATTAATGACTCTTGCCATGAAAACCTTTTCAAGAGCAGTATTTAGTCAATACAGAGCTGGATCCGAAGATGTATAGCCCTTCATCAGACACATCAAAAGACTAGGATGGTGCCCCCTACAGCTTTAAAATATTGACAGAGCTGATTCTCTTGGTTGAGTAAACCTGGCCTTGAAGAGCTCACACCTGTTGGAAGGGATGAAGCCTTGTCATGCAGAAGGATGAGTCATCTTATTTTCTGTTGCCTCAGAAAATACAGGGATAAAACTGTTGGTTTAAAACTACAAGGAAGTAGATTCAGGCTAGACATCAGGAGGAACTTCCTAACTGTGTCTGATGTCATCCAGTGGAACAGGCTGCTACATGATATGCTGAGATTTCCTTTGCTAGAGGTCTTTCAAAGAGGCTGGATGGTTATCTGTCAGAGAGGCATGTCACTGATCAGGGGGGTTGGACTAGATACACTCTGGACTCTCTTCAGGTTTAATTTCAGATCAACTCAGGCTTAAACAGGGCACAACAATAACTTGTGTGGATGCTGCTATTGATGCTCTCATACTTAAGAAGAAACAGGTGAATAGGAAGTAGCAGCAAAGGGGAGCCTCAGCAGATGCAGGAGGCTCTAAGAACAGGCAGTCAAAAATTTGCTACTCCATTGCTATGCTGACCCTCTTATCCTTGTTGCATCTGCTGCTGAATGGTATGTCCTGATTATGCTGATTATATGATGGGCAAGTATTGCTTTAATTATCTGATCTTATCACCCTCCCTTTTTGATAGGACATTGACCATGAGGGAAAACATTGGATGAGATCAAGTGAGGTACTAGTAGCACTGCATTAAACCTTAGTAAGACCACACCTAGAATACTGCATCCAGTTTTGGTCACCACACTATAAAAAAGATGTTGAGACTCTAGAA
>JANHFL010004587.1:21442-33907 GCA_032468155.1 Oxyrhabdium leporinum | reverse complement strand
TAGAGTAGAGTAGAGTAGAGTAGAGTAGAGTAGAGTAGAGTAGAGTAGAACAGAACAGAACAGAACAGAATAGAATAACAGAATTAAAACGGACCTTGAAGATCTTCTAGTCCAACCCCCCTGCTCATACCATTTCAGACAAATGGTTGTCCAATCTCTTCTTAAAAACTTCTTCTGAAAAACCTCCAGTGTTGGAGAATTTGCAACTTCTGAAGGCAAGAAAGAAAACAATCTGTCAGATATTAATATTTTCTTACTTAAGTTGTTAAGCAAGTGGCTGTCTCCCAGACCGCAGGAAACCTTGAGGAAAATTGATTTCCTAAAATCCATTTGACCTGAACGTAAGATCTAGTTTTAAGGTAAATACAGGTAGTCCTTGATTTACAACCACAATTAAGCCCAAAATTACCATTGCTAAGTGAGATAGTTAAGTGCGTTTTGTTCCATTTTATGATGTTTCTTGCCACAATTGTTAAGTGAATCACTGCAGTTATAAAATAGTAACACGGTTGTTAAGCAAATCAGACTTCCCAATTGACTGCTTGTCAGAAGGTTGTAAAAGGTTATCACATGATCCCAAGACACTGCAAATTTCATAAATATGAGTCAGTTGCTGAGGGTCTGAATTTTGATCACATGACCATGGGGAATGCTGCAACAGTCATAAAATCAGTCATATTACTTTTTTCAGTGCTGTTGTAACTTCTAATGGTCATAAATGAACTGATGTAAGTCGAGCACTACCTATACTGCCAAAGTTACCTGTATAAAGATCACTGCAATTTTGGTTGTTTGCATTCAGGTTTATTCACTTAATTCTGCTGGCATCAAATTTTAAACTTAGTATGAAAGTTACACAGAAAACTTAAAATTACAATAAATCCATTAACTGATGCACAGCTTCCAGTTAGGTGTATTCCTAGTGCTGATAATCTATGTGAGAAATGATAATCTTGCAGCTATGATTATCTGAAATAATGATAGAATTAGTCTTTACTCTTGATGAAATATTTGAAAATATCTGGAGAAAGAAAAATTTGGTCATTTGTTCCCCCCAAAAAAGAGTATCTGAAATTGACATAGCAGCAAAGCAAGTACATTTCAGTCCTGTTAGAATGACACACACAAAAAGGAAAGGTTAATCCTTGTAAAGAGCATTCTAGACTTAGCAGATACATACAAGAGCAGATTGATTTAGAGAACCAATGGATAGAAAAAAATATATAGAACAGTTACAAAAATTCCTTCTATTTAAGGAAAAAACCTTTGGATCCAAGTCAACTTTTATTTTAAGCATTATAATTTATTGCACTTTCTATATCATTTCCCAAAATGGTTCACCTTCAAAAAAAGTGAGACATCTTCATTCTGGTTGAGAAGATAGGTTAAAAAAATGAAATCAGATGATTATTTTCCACTCACAAGGCCAGGCATCCTGCAGATACTGCAGGTTTTTTAATTTTATTTTCTAGCTGCTCCTAGATCTGTGATGGTGAACCTATGGCACGCGTGCCAGAGGTGGCACGCAGAACCCTCTCAGTGGGCACATGCGCCATCACCAGATGTTCTTCTGGTTTCTGGCGTGCCAGCTGGTCCTTGCAAATGCCGGAGTGCTGGAAAATGGACCAAAAAAATGGCCTGAAAACACTGTTTTTCAGGCCGCTTTCAGGCTGTTTTTCAGGCCATTGTTCGGTCTGTTTTTCTGGCCATTTTCAGGCCATTTTAGTGCCAAAAATGGCCCGGAAAATGGCCCAAAAACGGCCAAAGAACAGGCCATTTTCAGGCCATTTCAGGGTGTTTTGGGGCTGTTTTCAGGACGTTTTTAGCCCAAAGATGGACTGAAAACGCCCCTGAAAACGCCCAAAGAATAGGCCATTTTTTGGGCTCCTCAGACCATTTTTGGCCCATTTCCAGGCCAGTTTTGGCCCAAAAAAACGGCCTGAAAAACAACCCCAAAATGGCCTGAGAATGGCCAAAACGGCCAATAACAGCTAAAAAACAGGCATGTGCGCGCCAACCAGCACTCCAGCACACACACATGCACACGCGTTCCAGTTTGGGCACTTGGTGCCAAAAAGGTTCGCCATCACTGTCCTAGATGCTTTTCCTACTTTTCTTTTTAGAAGGCAATCTTTTGACTGTATGTTTGCAAAAGTCTGTTCAAACATATTTTTAATTATATTCATATTTTCAATAGATGAGAAATATGTAGCTCGGGGTTGAATCGTGGAGTCCTTGGTGCTGAGTAAGTTGGTTGTTTGCCTGCAGATGTTTCATTACCTGACTAAATAACATCAGCAGTGCTAGCGAGTGTGGGGTTTGCTCCCTGTTTATATATAGTTGCTTGCCCTGCCAATGTTGATTGGGAGTGTGGTTTCCTCCTTGGTAGTTCCTTAGTAGATATTGTTTTCTGCTTGATTCTATCTCTGGTCTACATCCTGCTTATATGGATGTAGGCTGCTGGAGAGGATGTGTTCTGGTCTTTTTGTTTCCTTCTTAGCTTTTGTCTCTTGAACAGTGTGTAAATTTAGTTCATTTCTCTGTCTCTATTGATGGCTGATTAGTCTAAATGCCAAACTTCCAGGAATACTCTAGCATTTTTGCATTTAGTTTGGTCTAGGATGCTGAGTTTCCCAATTGAAACTATGATTGAGTCTGTCCAGGTGTTGTGAGAGTAAGGAATTTTCATTGTGTCTTTAATTGCTAGTGAATGTTTATGGATGCGCTTTGCTAGTCTTCTGCCTATTTGTCCTACATAATGGCTTTTACAGTCCTCATACTGTATGTTATAGATACCTTTTTTCTTCTTCTTCGGCTACAGGGTCTTTTGGTTACTTAAGAAGCCTTAGTTGGTTTTTGTACTATAGTGATGTTATGGGGTTAAATGTAATAGTCTGTTGGTTGTTTCTGAGATATTTTTGGTATATAGTACTGTTATACTTTTCATAGCTTGTTTTGGTGTGTTTAGTAGGTTGAGTGACCAGGTACTTTTTGATAAAGTTGCAGGGATATCATTGTAGGAAGATATTATATATTAGCATTCTGGTATGTAAGATGCTGGCAGTTTCTTTTTTCTGGTGTTCCTAGTTGCTGCACCCTTTGTATTCATCTGAATAATGTTGTTACATAGCTCCTCTGGTGGAAGGCTGGGTTGTTACTTTGGTAATGGAGCACTCGGTTAGTATGGGTTTTCGAGATCCAAGTTTCTAATGTGACAAAATTTCTTATTCAGATGAGGCTATCTGGGAAGAGCAGTATGTATGTATTCTTCTTCCCTCATGAATTTTATTCATTTAAAAATATTGTTGTTTCATGTATCTTCTCTAGTTATTCCTTTTTTATTATGATGGTGTTGTCTACATAACAGATGCATGTTTTTCTGTGTATGTGGAGAAGTGCCAGTTACTAGATGCTGCATAGTCTCTGCAACGAATCCTGAGAGTGCTGATCCCTTGGGCGTTCCTCTGATTTGTTGGTGTATTTGCTCTTCAAGCTGAAAATAATGAGGCAGAGGTTGATTCTAGGTATTTTGATATTAGTGCATTTGGCGAGGTTGGGCATGTGAATATGGCTACCATTGATTTTTTCGCTAGTTCTAGATCTATGAATGTAACAAGCGTTGTGACATTGAATGAAACCATAATTTTATCTTCTACTTTTAGGGCTTTAATTTTCTGGAGGCACTGTAGGTAGGTAGAATATTTGCTCCATGTTGCGAGATGCACAGGCTTTTTTTCCTTATTTTTTGTGGGTTCTCTGGCTATGTGGTATGTTGGGGTCCCTGGTAATACAAGTGGATGAAGAAATCGTCAGGCTTGTGTATTTTTAGTATTCATAAAAGCATGGAAGGATGGGTTCGCTGTTTTTCATCTACTGCTGTTCTTTTGTGATTTACATTTTAAAAGATTGTTATTCATATTTTAAAACCAACAGGTATGGTAAATTAAATTTACAACACAAAGAAATTACAGAATACCGCAGAGCATATTTCTGCAGCAGTTAAATTAATAGCAAGAAGCAGGTTCATGCAAAATGCTCATATACAGGACCAGGAGGGTGGGGAACCTAGGACAGATATGAGTGAATGGTTCTACTTGTCTCTGACTTGGTCAATTTCGAAGAGAAACACTGAGCCAAACTCTTTAAGACTCAAAAGTGTTATAGTGATGAAAGAGTTGAACTGTAACTGTGAAAATGCAGATGCAGAGCTATCCACTGGATGACGTTGGGCTAGTTAAGTCTCTCAGACCAACTTACCTCACTGGGTTAGTTGAGGAGGGGAATTTTGGAAGAGGAATTACTAAGCACAATGTTTGGAGGACAGGCGAGTCATAAATGAAATAAAAGCAATATTTTCCTAACCAGATGAGACCAGAGCAACAGATCGTGCAGAGATGCAGCAGGCCATCTCCTTCACGGGTGGGTCATTAAACTTTCAGCGAAACATCCCTTGGTGTTTTTTTAAGCAAGCAGCTTCCTCTCTGGGAATGACCAGCGGAGTACCTGCACCGGCGAAGGGAGGGGCGGGGATTTTGGAGTCCTAGCAAATCCTTTTTGCTAGGAAACCACAGCAGACAAGCCTCTGGCAAGCACACTTTTAAATCGTGCGCCTTTCTGGACGACCAGGCGGAGCCGGCTCGTTACCCCCTGCCGTAGGGTCTGGACCCGAGCAACGCCACGCAGCCAGCTCTCCGCTAGGCCACGGTGCCCTCCCCGTATCTGGAAGCGACTCCCCTTTCCAAAGAAGCGGCGGACCGGGAAAAAAATGAGTCGCTCCCGCAACCCACGCCTCGCCTTCTGCCCCTCGACGCCGAGAGAAAAGTGAGCCGCGCGCGCCATCAACGGCTCTCACGTCGCCCGGCTTCCCGGCGTGGGGGGTGGGAAGGGGGGGAGAGGCCCACGCACGCGGGCTTGCCTCGCGACTCTTTCCCTCTCGCGCCCCTTCCCAACCTATTGTCTGTCGCCGCTTCCTTTCCACCCGCTCGACTTCCCCCACCCCCCTCGGAGGTGGGCGGGGTTTTCCCCGGCCTCCGACTGACACTTCGAGGGCGGGCCGGAGCCGGTTGAAAACGGGAGCCCGGAGCCGGCTGCCCGGCGGGGCAGAATCGGCGTTGGTGTCGCTGTTGCTGCTGGAGGCAGCTTTAGGCCTGCTGTGCGGCGCTTCGGCTGCCTCGGCGCGGGCTGGCAAGCCAATGAGGGCCCGGACTCCGGCTCTCGCTGCCGGGAGTCCCCCGTGCCGACCGCCGGCCCGAATAAGGGCGGGTCGACTGGCCCCCCATGCGGCGGCTCCAGGAGAAGTTCAGGAGGTGAGGTGAGGCGAGGCGAGGTGCGCCGCGGCGCGGCGGAGGCTCATCGGGGGCGGAGGGGACTCCGTTATAAGGCTTAAGGGTTGGCGGCGGATTTCCCTCCTCCGTCTACCGTGGGAGGAAGGCAGATTCCCCTTCTTCCCCCTCCAATGGGTGTGTGTTCGCCTTCCGACGCTTTTAATCGGGGAAATTCTGCATCGTTCTCGTGGCGGGACCTTATTTTCTACCGTTCACCCCGTGTTCCGCCTGGGGAACGGAGACCTCTTCAAATAAAACGGTCCTTTTTAAAAAAAAAACACACACGTGTCTTCTCATCCTCCCTTCTCCAGTTGGCCGCATTCCGTGGAGTTAACGACTGAAACGTGGGCTCCGCTATCCCTCCCCCCACCTCCGTTTCGTGGCATGGCTTTGGGGGATTTTAATTTGCTATTTTTGGGTTAGAGAGGTTGTAGGGGGGGGAGTAGGGTAGGAGAGAGAGAGAGAGAGAGAGAGAGAATATCAGGATAGCTTAATTTGAGTCGGCACAATAACCTGCTGCGGGGTAGTCGTGTCGAGGGGGTCAAGTGAAAATAGATTCGGGGCGAGAGTCATTAATCGAGATTAATTAAAGCAGAACACAAATGATGTCGGTGTGGTTCTGTGTGTACTGTGTACCTCATTCAGGCATATGTGTAAACCGTTGCCTCTTTTTCTAAAGACTGGAAACCTACAAAAGGGCTGTAGTCTTGACTTGCTGCCAGGAGGCTTTTTAAAAAAAATTTTTTACACACAAGTGCTTACGGATTTAATCTCTAGCGCTCAGTTTTGAATGCCACAAAGGTTGTTTTTCTAAAGAAGTTCAATGTGCGTGTGTGTGTGTGTGTATATATGTGTGTGTGTGTACATATATGTACAGGTGGAATTTGGGAGATACTGATGGAATTATAACAGGAAGATGGGAAGAGAGATATATTACTTGAGGATGAGTTTCCGTCAAGTGATGTAGAAAAATGCACATATAGTAATTGTAAAGTCGTATTTTGGGATGGTGAACTTTTTCAACTGATTTTTTTTTCCAGGTGAGCTTTATTTTGGCTTACGAGCATGGGTTTTTATCAGTAAGCTAATTTTTCCTTATAATACTTGTCCTTTGTAATATCTCTGTGGATGGGATACAGGCTTTTTACTTAAGAGTTTACAAAAAGGTGCAGAATGACATTTTGTGTGTGATACCATTAATTTTGTTTTTGAAGGTAAGTTCATAAATTACTCTGCTGTCAAAAACAAAATCAAGAGTGGGAATGAGTGTTTGTGCATCTGATTTCGGTAGTGGTTTTTTTGAAATATAGAAAAATTAAAAGAGTATATGCAAATTACTTTTGTTTTAATACACTTAACAAGACATTAATTTAATCTAAGCTAATAGTTTATAGGTACATCTCCCATCACTTTTTTCAAGCTATTTAATTTTACCTCATTTTTTAACTGCACCATCTTGAATTACCTGTTTATATTCTCTGACATTCTTCCTGTAAATACAGCTATTTGTCAGGAATGTAAACATTTCTGGCCTAAATTTTCTCAGAAGGGCATCTGAAATTCAAATTCTTGGATTCCTTTCCCTTCCTTGTTCTTTTCAACTGATGCATCAATGCATTTTGTGATTTCTTCTCTTCCACTATAACTCCAAGAGAGAGAAGGGGGTATTATTTTTATAAGCCAACTAGAGTTACTGTGAGCAGGCATATACATTTCCTTAATAAATAGAAAACTGAATCTGTACCTTCTTTGAAACTGACAATTGAGACAGCTGACGTTACAAGGAATGTGAGCATTTGATATTGCATATACTTGCTGTTGACAGTTTCTTAAATTTCTACATATATGTGAAAAAAGTGGCTATTATCTCTGCTGCTTGAGAAAAGTTGGATAGGATTATCCAACTTTTGGATGAGAGTACAGTAGACATGATTATAGTGCTTTTCTTTCAGAAAGGAAATAGATCATAGTGAGATGAAGTTTTTCATTTTCTAGTAATAGGTGAAAGTTCATATATCCGGTGTTTGTCTTGTTCATCTTACTTGAACTACATTTCTCTTTCATGTGTAGCATATTAGAAAGCTTTTCCATTTTCCCCTTTTTTATTTTTTAGAATTATCCATATAGTTGTGGGACAGATTCATCAGTTTAAAGGGCAAAGGAAGGATTAAAATCAGTTTGGGAATAATATACTAAAGCAGGGGTGTGAAACTGGCGGCCCGTGGACCGGATGCATCACACGCAGGCCACGCCCACCCCAGCCCATGAAGGAGGAAAAAGTCACAAAATGTCATGTGATAGCAACATGATAGGCGCGAGTTTGACACCCGTGCACTAACGTAATATGGAAAATATTGTGTGTTAATAGAATCTGAAAAATGAGTCAAGTATGTGATAGGTCAGAAACAATAGTGCTAAAATAATAATGCAAATGTTTGATCTTATTTTAAACAATATGTGATATAGGACTCAAAGTCACATATGTTATGTTCTTTGCTACAGTTATTATTTTCATGCTTGGAAAATGTATCAGATTTCCTCTTTAAAAAACTAAGGAATAATTGTAGCATGATGTGATAGAGATAAGAATGGTTTAATTTGAAGCATGACTAGACCTGCCTTTACATATGGTCCAACTCCACATGGCAACACATGCCTTTATTATTCACATTGGATATGCTGAAGCACTGGCTTTCTCCCTCTTTTATAATCATTTTTACTTTGAAAAAAATCTAAAACTTTTTTTTTCTTTTTCACATATGAGTCAAAAACAGTTATTTAGGAGCAAGTTTTTACACAGTTAAAAATACACAGACAGCTAAAGGAGAGAGATAATGAAAGTACAACCATTGTAGGTTTTGAATCCATCCTTTAATTAAGGGAAACTCCTTAGGTCAAACTGTAGTAGGTAGCAGTACTTGCCAACATTGGCTGATCTAGAAAACTAAGGAGATATAGTCTAGTTTAATACTTGAATGAGAACATCTGGGACTTGCAGAAGTGAGAGGTAAAAGTGGGGGGGGGGGGATCACCCAAAAAGGTAGTGACAGTTTTTGTATTACAGTATTGCCAAGAAAACAATATAGGAGCGTTATGAAATCTGTGAGAGTCAGTCTTGAAGGAGATTTTACCTTTAGCTTTGTTACATCAAAATGACCCAAACATTTCCAGGTAATTCAGCTCCATATTTTTAAACCAAAATCAAAATGTTGGAACAGTGTTTTTAATTGTGATATGAAGTTTCATCAACCTTATAATTTTGTACACCCCAACCGTGATTGTAACCATTGATTTTTTTAAAATCTTATTTCATTTTGAAAATAAATACGAATGAACCTGATTACAAAAGTCCCTTTTTTAAGAGACCTGGCTTGAGTACCAGAGAGCAATTACCAGTTTTCCAGGCCCTGTCTCTTATCACTGAAGAGACTTGCTGCTTAGTTAATTGCCTGGATTGTTTCATACCAGCAAGACAGCTAGGTGAATTATACCTTGTATTGCAAAAACTGTATCTTAATTATCCCAAGATGTGCATTTGTTTGTGCCTTCGAATCAAACTTGACTCTTAGGGGCTACATTAAGAGCCAGCAAGCTTTGAGTTCTAATTATGGTTTAGGCATAGAAGCTGGCAACAGCTTCTCACCTGCAAGGATTTATGTTTTTAATGCTGTAAATTACTCTACTGTTTAATACTATAATTATTCTACTGCAATGCAAATTACTTCCTGCAGTTTTCTTGACAATGATTTTATAAGTGGTTTGCCATTGTCTTCTGCCTAGGGCTGTGAGAAAAGAATGCTCTCAAGGTCATTCAGATGGTTTTGTGCCCCATTTCTAGCCTCAAGCCTTAACTACTACACCAGCCCCGCTGAAACTGCGGGGTCTTGTCTGGGCATTTGCCAGGAGCCAAAAGTCTGAAAGCACCAAAAAGAAAAAATAAAGGCAAACTGGAGGTTCTCTGCCTACAGAAACTAGAAGTAGCTCGTTTCTCAAGATGTGAGGGAAAACAAGTTTCAATACAATATTTGGAAAAAAACTATATTAATATCTATTTGAATTCTTGAAATACAGAAAATAAAGAGGATTATTATATTACTAAACTTTAAAACTAATTTAGAAAAATACAATAAAATTGATGCATTCTCAGAATTCAATCTGTTAGAAATATTAACAATTTGCATTTAAAATTATTTCCTAATTTTGCACAAAACTGGTATATAGAGATATGTATCCCTTACAAGGAATTTTTAATTGCAAGTGTACAGGGAAATAGTAGTTGCACTTGTACTGTCTCTATAATGAAGCAGAATCTTGCCTCTTTGAAGCAGAATCGTGCATCGTACAATACAGTATATTGGTCTAATACAGTTATTTAATAATATATAATATAACAAAGTGGCTAGAAATAGGGATCTGCAAAACATTTTTGAAGTATTTTAAGCTTGAAATGAGCTTTTCCAACATTTATCATCTGTATTCTAGGAGAGAATGTAGAATTAAAGGAGATCAATTACAGATACACACTAAAGTTGATAAAAACATTAAAAAAATCATTTTTAATAGCAGGATTCAGTTTATTTCAACCTTAGAGCTATGTGGAAACAGAAAAATAACGACAGAAAAAGACTCAGTAGTTCATCCAGACTGCCCTTTGAGTGTTTTGTTTGTTTTTGTTTTATTTTTAACTTATTATTTTTAACATTATTTTTAATTAATATGTTTTATTGTTTATTCATTATATGCAAACTGTATGTGATATTGCAGATAGTCCTCATTTAGCGACCTCAGTTGGGATCAGCGGCTTGGTTGTTAAGCGAAGTGATTGCTAAGTGAAACCACAATTGTGCTAACTTCAACTTTCCTTTGCTTTACAGACATGCAAAGGTTGAAAATGTGAGAATTGGTTGTAAAGTCTCTTTTTCATCACCATTATAGTTATGAACAGCTGCTGTCTGACTTAGTTGCTAAATGAGGATTACCTATATTTTTTGTCTTTTAGAAAAAAAAGTAAAACCATTTTATGGGAAAGGTCATAAAGTGAATGATATAAAAAAAGCTTTAGAGGTATTTCAGTATAACAGATGCTGAGTCCTGATACAGCATGATTTATGACATCAAGCTAGTTATTCTTTAAAAAAAAAAACAGCCTAAAGATGTCTTATGGAGGAGATTCACAACAGAAAATAGCAATAAAACACATGGCTTAAGGAAGCTGACGTAGCTTGATGCTGAAATGTATTGCTGAAAAACCTTGGGATAATTATAAAATCACTGGAGTGTGTGTAGGAATCTACACAGCCAAATTTCTATTGGCAAGCTCTGGGTGAACTTTTTCCCTAAGAGTGCTAAATCCCTCCTCACAACAGTGCCCAAGATTTATTTACATACCTCTTTCTGACTTTACCCTGGGAAAGCGCCAGGAAGGAGAGCAGCATACTAGTTGTGACTATTGCTTCAATGTGCCATGCTTCAGGTTCCTTCTGAAGTAGTATATTCTACCTCACCAACTCTTCTAAAGGAAAGGGAAGATGCTGAATATACACTTGGAGGATATTCCAAAGAGACACTTAAGACACCCAAGCAGATATACTACACACACACACACACACACACACACACTTTCCCCATGCCCGTTTCTTCACAGTTTCTGTGGTTCATGCAAATACTGGACAATTTTTAATCTTCCTTCCAGTTTTTCATTGGGAAAGTATGCCTTATGTATCATGTACAATTGCTGATATTTTCTATATTCATCTCTCTGTCTGTAAACTTCAGATGTTGGTTGCTAGTTTGTTATATTTGCTACAGGATGATGCCATGCTAAGCAGAATTATTGAAATTATTTTATTTGGAGTTATGGTTAGAAAACAAAGCCCAAAGCCTTTCTCCCCATTTGAAACTTATAGATTGACTGTATAGAGTGGATTATAAATAGGGCTAGCATCTTTTTTACAGTGGAGGGAGGGGGAGAGAGATGCTTATTATGGATTACAGTATTATGCTCTGCTGGAATGATACATCTTTTAAAATAATATGTAAGGCATTTTAAAAGATACATAGGAAACAAATAACTAGGAATTATCAGCCTCTGATTCTCTGCCTCTAATAGGAAGCCATCTCTGAAATTTAGTGTATTTTCTATGTGCAGAAGAAGTTCAGTCATTCAAGGAACAGTCTGAATTCCAGCCTGTTATATAACAAAACTGTAAACTGTGCAAAGTGAGTATGAAAAATGCAAATTGAGATCAAGAATCCACACGTATAAGGAAAATTAATGATATAAAACAGAACAGAAACTATTCAACAAAGCTAAATCTTGCACTTGTTTTCAAAAGTGTGGCACACGTGAACAATAAGCTCTTAAATGGCTTTATCAATTCAATGTAATAGATTTTGTGTGAACACCATTTTCGCTATTCTTCTGTATGTTCCTCATTCTTAACTTTTTTGTGATTTATCCACACGTCCCCCTGACTGCAAAATGAATGTCCCAGTAGAATAACTGCTTATTCTAACTGCGCCATATCCTCCTGACGCTGAGCCCACAGAGAGACACCTTAAATTCATTTTTAGCTGCTTAACTTTTAAACAGTGTTTTCCCCTCTTCTTTCAACACAATTTTTGCCATGGTTACAATGTCATTAACAATGTGGTTGCTGATACATTCATGGGTGGGATCTATCTAACTCTAGTTCGTCATTTAGGATTACTGTGGCATAGTGTCTCCTTTCTTATTGTTGCCTGGAGGGACTGGGGAACTGGGGAGAGATGGGCAGGGGAGCATTGAGCAAATGCTGCAGAGACTGTAACTTCGGGTCCACCATACCATCAAACAGTTGCTAAGCGACCAGTCATTAAGAGACCTGTACTGTACTGTGGCAGTATATACTGTAGATTGACAATTGGTGCAGCAGATTTTTGGCCACCAAACTTCTATGATGGCTTAAGGTGACAGTATTTTAAGGCAGATGTACTCGTTATGCGCAGATTGCCTATGAACGTAGACTTTGTGTGGACAAGTATAATGAAATATAGGACTCATTTATGCAAAATACAGTAAGTTTAAAAAAAGCATGATGGTTACATAAATGTATTAGAAATAAACATATACAGTTGATGTTAAAATCTACAGGCTCCTGTT
>JANHFL010004587.1:11256-21342 GCA_032468155.1 Oxyrhabdium leporinum | reverse complement strand
GTAGGGATGTGGCTTTGTACAGAATTTGGTTAAATTCTGAACAAAGCCACATCCCTGCTAATAAGGGGATGTACGCATTTATGCAACCACATTATTTGTACATTTTTACTATTACTTTTCTCTCATCCAAACTAATATTAAAAAGTAGCCAGTACACACCTGCCATTAATTAGTGACTGATTGAGCCCATGTAATGGTCAGCTGTTTTAGTAGGATTTTTCTGAGATTTACTCAGTTGCCTCTTACAGTAAAAGCTATGGTCTTGCAAAGACCTTACAAAACATCAAAGGGATCTCATGTTGGAAGGTGTCAGTCAGGAGAAGGGTACATAACAATTTCCAAAACATTGCATATGCCATGGAACACAGTGAAGACAGTCATTCACAAGTGGAGAAAATATAGTACAACAGTGACTTTGGCAAGAACTGGATATCCCTCCAAAACTGATGAAAAAAAACCCCAAGAAAACTCTTCGGAGAGGTTGCCAAGACCCTTACAACGACAGGACCTGCAGGAATTTCTAGCAAGTACTGGTTGCGTACTACACGTGACAACAATCTCTCATATTCTTCATATATATCTGGGCTGTGGAGTAGGGTGGCAAGATGGAAGACTTTTCTTACAAAGAAAAACATTCAAGCCCATATACATTTCGCAAAAACCTACATCAAGTCTGACAAAAGCATGTGGGAAAATGTGTTAACCTGGTCTGATGAGACCAACATCTGAACATTTTGGCCATCATTCCGAAAAGTACGTCTGACGCAAAAACAACACCGTATCACCAAAAATACAACATATTCACAATGAAACATGGTGCAGCCTTATGCTTTGGGGCTGGTTTTCTTCAGCTGGAGCCGGAACTTTAGTCAAGGTGGAGGGAATTATGAACAGTTCCAAATATCAGTCTATTTTGGCACAAAACCTTCAGGCCTCTTCTAAAATGCTGAAGATGAAGAGAAATTTCATTTTCAATATGACAACAGCCCAAAGCATACTTCCAAATCAACAATAAAATGGCTTCACCAAAAGAAGATCAAAATTTTGGAATGGCCCAGCCAGAGTGGGGTGCTTGAAGAGGGCTGTGCACAGGAAACACCCTCCCAATCTGATAGAAGTGAAATATCTTGGTTTGATTTTTTTTAACATCTCAAAAATTTGGCATTTTGACAGGGGTGTGTAGACATTTTGTATCCACTGTACATACTTGCATTAGGTAGGTATATACAGAATTGAAATTTTACTCTCATAACTATATTTTTTTGTTTTATTACCTTTTTTAAGTAATTATGCTTTTTATCATGATAATGTATATATTTCTGTCATTTTTTGTTCCTTTTTCTGTTAATACTTTAAAAACAGTCAATATAAATTTTAAAATATGGCTATGCTCCTAGATTAAAAGTTTATGGGTTTAGAATGTATGTGTGGAATAAAACGAAAGGATGTACCTACCATTTTTTCTACATTTTGAAGAGAAAAGCAATATTTCTAAATGGAAGGCAGAACTATTATGCAGTACTTAAAACAGATTTACGAATTGTCTAACTTACTAAAATTAAATGTTTAGTAATGTAAGAGTTGAATGGCTTTGAACACAATTGACTTACAAATATCTGAATCAGAGAGTCTGCAGAAGGCAGATAATCCCAAAGTATCACTGTTATTATCAGCACCCTGAGAGTGTATTGCTGATTTGGTACTAAATGGCCACATTTCAGTGATACGATTTGGGGAATCATTACTTTGGAAAAGATAGCGACTTTATAAGGGTAAGGAGAATAGCTGGAAACAAAATGAGGGTTTTTTTGTGATTGAACTAGTCTGCTGTGACACTCAGATGATAATTCAGCTGAAATTTGAAAAATTGAATTTATATATTCAGAATCTGTATTTTTTTATTTCAAGTTCCAAACAGATTTGACTACTGTGGTACTTTATTGAAATTTTATGAAGATTGAGACAGACTGAAAGTTGTAATTTGTTTCTCTAAGTACAAAGCAAAGCATAATCCCATGGCATTTTAAGAGGGAGTCAGGAAACATTTTGTAGTGTTATAGTGAAACATGTTTTGGAGCTTTATTTATTATTGGAATGAAATTCAGTGTGCACATTAAGGGTTAGTGATAACTAACCATCAAAATGCTCTGTTTTATTAAGATTTGGAGCTGTGTGTCATAACTTTTTGGTAAACATTTTTCTCCTTTTTGCAAGATACTCTAGTTGAAGCTCTGAATTAATTAATTAGAAGAAAGCACTGATAAGCGGTTTATTCCAATTGATAAACGAATATATAAAACCCTGATGTAGATTTCTTAATTGTAAGATTTAGAGATGAGTTTTTAAACTATGGAGATTTGTTGATTTAAAAAAAAAACATGTATATATAGCCAGAATCTAAGAAATGGAATCCTCAAAGAAGTTGCTTAAGTTTATTTATCATAATTTCAAAAAATATTGCTGCCTTCTCTACTATGCAAGAGAAATAAGGTGGAGTAAATCTCCAAATCATGCCTCTATTACCCAACCTCTTAATATCTTTGTTTCAGGGTGTAAATGCCTATTGCCATGGGTTTCTTTCCCCAAAAATAATGTTGCAGTAAAATGGATGTATTATGCATTGATGCATTTATAGTTGCTCAATGTTACTTTTAAATTCTACATGTTTTGTTGTGCCAAGTGTGGAAAAAAGCACTTTTAATGAAATTCTAATTTTTCATTGTACATGTATTTAATGTTCAGTATCAAAAACATTAAAATATGAATTAGTTTAACTCAATAAATAAATTCATTCCTTTACATTCTTGCAATATTAATCTGCATCAGCTTAATATCTTGATTATCTCAACAGATTTATGAATCATCCAGCTCCAGCAAACAGTCGTTATAAACCTACTTGCTATGAGCATGCTGCTAACTGTTACACTCATGCGGTAAGTAAATTCCCTGGAATTCAGTTCTTATGATAGTCCAAATAATTCTGATTCCTGTCTGCCGTATATATTAGTGTCTAATCCCGTTCATGGGTTAAGTCGACCCTCAAATTTTTAACCAAGATACAGTGAATAACGCACCATCTGCAGATAAGCCAAATGTGAAAATCAATACATCAAAATATTTTTGAGTGTCAGCTTATCTGTGGGTGGCACGTTTTTCATCGTATTTTGCTTAAAAATGTGAGGGTCGAATGGATTCATATGAGAATATGCATGGGTACTTTTAAAAAGTATTGCTGTATATACTCACAGCCCATCCATGGATAAACTGAACCCAATTGTGGGGTGTATTTTGGCACCTAAATTTTTGGCTTATCTGCGAGTGTATACAACACATTAGATTTGATAGTATATTGATAATTGCTTAGATCAGGGGACCTTTCATTCATTATGCATTGCTTTAATGTCTGATACAGTACAGGCTACTTGCATTACTTTGGTTTGTGTACAGTTTTGGCAATTTATGCTAAAGGGAGAGTTCAACCAAAACCTTGTAGATTCTTTTCCATCGTTTTCCTTTCATGGGACATGAAATTCATTAAATATATTTATTAAATATAGTAAACTAATTCAGTATTATATCAGGTTTTGAGTCCCTCACCCTTTTCTCCCCAAATTATCGTGACAGTAAACTGAAATACTAAGATTTTGAGGAACTAGAAATAATATTTTTCTCTCTTCCCCTTCCCCTTTTCATTTAGCAAAATGTGTCACAGTTATTAAAATGCTGATCAACAAGTAGCCTGCTTCTTATTTGGTCTGTGTCAGCTAAATCATTCTTCTGTTATTTCTATATATCTTCCTCTTATTTTAAGTTTTCCTTTTATATTAGGTTTACCAGCAATTGTAGATTAGATAGTTAGTGCAATAGTTAACATAGCTGCAATGGTCCAGTTGACAAATCTCTCAAATAACATGATATATATGTGGGTGTTTTTAACTGTTAAGATAATTGGTAAGATATTTAATTTTTGGCTACAAGGACAGTGGTTTCATAGAACAGTTGTGCTTGTAAACTGGAACTAAGCAAGCATCTGAAAATAAATTGATTAGTATATACTGTATGTGTTGGCTAGCACCACAATACTGTATAGAAAGTATTTAGTTATGTCATGCATCTTGGACTACACAATTTTTTTAATATAATTTTTATATATGATACATATAAATGAATAAAATGTCTAGGCTTGTCAACATCCTGTTTAGAAACAAGTGCATTTTCAGCAGGTTGTGAAAATATTTTAGACATCTTACTTTATATTTTAAAGGCAATGAAGTAGTTACAACACATAAACAGGTTAGAGCAAAATTTGGTTGATTTAGTGTTTTTGAGCAAGGTACAGTAGCCTGGTTCACAACTACCGTAGTTCTAAGCCATGGTTTATAAGGGGTAGTTTACAGGTTGTACTAAACCAGCATCCAGCAATTTTAAAGACAGTAATCATGAATCTCTGTATCTAAAGCATACATGTTAGATATTTTGTAAGTATTCTGGGGTGGGTTTTTTTCCTGACTTGTACAGTGAATTCAATTTCAGCTTATTTTGATCTCAAACACAACATTGCCTGACAGTTGGATGCTGCTTTCTGCCTTGGCATAACAACCAACGGTTGTTATTCAAGATAATTGAGAGATCTTGAAACTAAACTCTCAAGGAAATTAGAAACATTGTTTCTCCTTTCCGTGATAAAAATGGAAATTAAAAATATGTCTATTTGTTATATACTAGGATAATTTAATTTTATTTTAAAACCTCACTTCATTTCATTTGAATCAAAGGGCAGAAAAAGTGACTATCAGGGCTTTGACAGCTATCTGAGATAAAATGTCTTCTGGACCAGCCTCCTATGTGCCCAGGAGACCTTGAGGAGGTTTTAGACCATTCATTATTTTAAGTAGGGGTGCTTTGTTCATGAGCCAAATGCCTTATTGAAGTATTTGCATAGTGATATGAGGTGAAGAGGGCAAATTTATATTTGGCATAAAATTCAGAGCAGGGACAGTAAGTAATGCATTCCTGTTTTTTTGTTTTGTTTTTTTTGGACCTAGTTTCTTATTTTCCCAGCCATTGTTGGTAGTGCCCTCCTTCACCGACTCTCTGAGGATCAGTGGGAAAAGATAACAGCCTGGATATATGGAGTTGGTCTGTGTGCACTTTTCATAATTTCAACAGTGTTTCATATCATTTCTTGGAAGAAGAGTCATCTAAGGTAGAGATTTCTGGCACTTTCTTCTGACATGCTCTAATCTGTTTCTAAGACTGCTTTTTAAGAAAGTCTTTTATGTTGCTATGTTTCAGAGCAAAATAGATTTGTTACAATGGTGGTTCTTCGTACAATGTATCCTTTGTAATTTTAAATATTTCCTGATATCTAGACCACAAAATATCCTGAAAATTAAGCTTACCGGGAGCAAATGTTGATTTCATTAGTACTGATCATAGGGCTTAGTCCCGCTCTTTGCAAGGAATGTGGACTCTTTAAAACATTCATTTATTACATTTCTGCAATCAAATAACCCAGAGACATTTTTAGTTAGTCCCTCGGAACTCATTAACAAACATGGAACTTCAGGGTGAAGAAACTAACTTAACTTCCCTAGAATTATGCTCTCTTGCAACAGTTGCTTACTTGCATCCCCTCTTCTAATTTTGGAAAGAAAACTTTCTCAAGAGTTCTATACAAGTCATCTTCCTGTCTTTTTATTAAATGTCTACTGGTCTCTAAAATACTAAAGTGTTGTCCTATTTATCTACTAATAGCTTTTTCTACAGAATAGTTCTAAGATTTATTCATTTGGACACATATGGTGTGTGATCAAGCATTATTTTTTTAAAAAAATACAGAAAATCTAAAGCATAAATATGCCAGCATAAAATAATTAAGGGAGTAAAATAACAAATCATCAGCATGGTCAAAAAAACTCATTTCGATTAACTTATTTTTGAAGCACCCAAACATTCAGAAGAAAATACTTTATTGGCCAAGTGTGATTAGACAAACTAGGAATTTGTCTCTGGTGCAGAAGCTCTCAGTGTACACGCAAAGCAACAAAGTAATAATATTCATAGTAATGATACCAATAAGAGGGAGTAGCAGAGTAGATGAGAAAGATAATAATACTACAGCCATAACACATGTAAATATACTTAGATATAAGAAAGTGCTGTGGGAATTAGGTGTTCAGCAGAGTGATGGCACGAGGGAAAAAAACTGTCTCTGTATCTAATTGTTTTGGCATACAGTGCCCTGTAAGTGGTGTCCCAAGGGGAGGAGTTGAAACAATTTATATCCAGGATTTGAGAGGTCTGTAGTTATTTTGTTCAGCCCTCCTTCTGATCCATGAATATACAGGTCCTCTATGGAAGGCAGGCTGGTTGCAATTGTTCTTTCTGCAGTTCTAACTATCCTTGGAGTCTGTACCAGTCCTGTTTGGTTGCTGACTCAATAATTCCTCTGGGGCAGTCTGAACTTTCTGAGTTGATGCAGGAAGAACATTCTTTGTTGTGCCTTTTTAATGTTCTAATGTTAGGTGTCCATTTCAAATTTCAGGTTATATTTTTAAAAATGCTTTGATGACCATGCCTCTATTTTAACCAATTAATCCTCTAGTGTATGCATGCAATAGAAAGATGGGAATTCATGGAACAAATAAAATGTGAATTTTTAACCTAAATATACTAGAATGAGGATCTTATCCCTCAACTACTGGGAAGCCTTGATGTGCAGGGGAAGCTCCCCAAATGGGATATTACACCTTCTCTCCAGCAGCCTCCTCGTCAGCAGGTCAGCAAGCTGTCAGGAAGCATAGAGAAAATTTAAATGGCTTCCTGGTGCCAAACATTGCTGAAAGGTCACAGTGAGGAAGGAGGAAGCCTTGTTGCTTCCTTCCAGCAATTTTAGTAAGTGAGGTTGGAGAGGAAGTAGAGGGGAAGAAAAACTCCTAAAATTAAAGGCATTCTTGCTGCCGCTATAAGCCAATTTGCAAGTGACTGAAGATTTCATTACACACAATAACAATTTTGGCACCTAGTTTTAATTTGCAAACAAGAATGATGAATGAAGTCTTTTAATGGAATCTGTTTAAACAATGTTAGACATGATCATATAAGTGTACTGCAGTGATACATGTGGTCTGATCTGCCCCAAATATATATATGAAAAACACAAAAGCTTTTTTCCTTCTCCGGGTACCAAATTCCTAAGCTGTATTGCAAAGTAAATTCAGTAATTCTTTTCTCCAGAATTTAAGCAACAAAATGACTCGGTACTTTCTGTATAATATTTTTGCAACAACATTTATTAAAAAACAAACCCCCAAAAAGCCGCATAGAACAGTTGAATAAAATATTTGAACTGAAGAGTCTAATATTGCTCAATTTTACATTTCTAAAATACAATAAAAATACAATTTTGGGAAGAAAGAGCAGAAAAGCACGTTGGGATACTGACTGTTTGATTTAGATGCTTTGCCACAGCTGGAGGGGGGGTTCTGAGAGGCTGGAGAAAGCAAGCTTCTTGTAATGATCTTTCTAGTTGACTAGTTTAGTCTTCTCCGTCTGCTTAGTACTTCTTGGGTGGAATTCCAGGGTAATTATTTTAATGACACTTTTTTTTTCTTAATTGTTCCCTGTTTGCAATTTAGGACAATGGAGCACTGTTTCCATATGTGTGACCGAATGGTGATCTATATCTTCATTGCAGCATCATATGCACCTTGGTAAGGATGAAAATATATGCTCTTGGGTAGAAAACAAATGTAATCCCATATTACCATCATAGCTTCCATCTGAAGGATTAGTTAAATAATTGCTCCTAATCTGACAAAAAATAAAAGTAAAATTTGTTTTCCATCTGATAAATTAAGTTTGGGGGGAGGGGGGATTGCTGGTTTGTTTTTGTCTTTGCCTTTTCAACTTAGTTGACCTGATCCCACAAGATTAATACAGAATCAGATTTCTGCTTTTTGGGGACTGTCCCCCAAATAATGTACCACAGCTGTCTTTAATATGCCATTCTTTTATTAGTTCAGAAAGTCATTTAAATGTTTTCTCAGGTTAAATCTTCGTGAACTTGGGCCTCTGGCATCTCATATGCGTTGGTTTATCTGGCTAATGGCTGCTGGAGGAGCTTTTTATGTATTTCTGTACCATGAAAAGTAAGGATTATCATGATTATTCTTGAAGTGATCTCTCTCTCTCTCTCTCTCTCTTTAGTGATATATCTCTGATAAGTGTTTGCATGTAGTGTTTTTACATAAAAAAACATTGGAATAGAGTGCCAGTCAATTGCTTTTTCAGGATAAAATAGATCATTTTTATTTAATCACACACTTATTTCTCTTAAGAAAAATGCATTTCATATTAATTTTTTTCTCTCTCGCAGTGCCAGTATGAGGGCATTATCAGCCTATAAAAAAATCACTTGTCTCGCTTTTAAGATTTCTTTTTGATAAATAATTAAAGGAGCACTTAATATTCTGCTTGATGAGAACAGCTTGGATTCATATGAAATAAATAGAGTATGTGGCTGCAGTCCATTTTTTATTCTCCTGTATACACCCAGACTGTACTCTAATACTAAAATTCTTGGGAATGTATTTTCTAATACAGCAACGGACAGAAGGTAGATCAGGATTTATTGCTAACTGAGTTCATCAGATTCTGAAATTCTCAAAGAAGCTTTTTTAATTCTAAATTCACACATTTTGTTTCTGGCTTAAAGAGTTGAAGTAAAAAATAAAACTAGGCTCTGAAAGTTTTAAATATGCTTATTGTTATGCTAGTAAGTGTGGCTGATCCTTTAGAGGAGCTTAGCCCAATATATTGTCTCCAAATGTGTCATTTGAAGTAGCTTTTCACATGCTTTGTGAAGATATGAAAATTGTTACCCAATACAAGTCATCTATCACAATTGGTTTAAAACAGGGATCTCCAAATTTGGCAACTTTAAGACTTGCGGATTTCAACTCCCATGGCTGGATGAGGAATTCTGGGAGCTGAAGTCCACAAGCCCTAAAGTTGCCAAGTTTGGAGACCCGTGCTTTAAAAGATTGCTGTAGAGCATGGGGGCCAGACTTACAGTCTGTGTTTCTTTTGAGCATGCCAGACCGAAAATGAGCATCTTCCATTTGGGGATGGATTGGGGCAATTTTTAAAGAGATCAGGGTCTTTATTCTTACAAAGTTTGAAGGCGTGTTTAATTTTTTCAGAAACTCTAAACCCACCACAAATCAAAACTATTTTGGCTCTGGCCCAACACTGCTTGACCTTCAGCATACTACATGAAGTCTTATGCAGATCTTGAGCCACTAGCTAGTGTATGCTCTTGCTAAAGTTTGTTATGCTGGGCTGCACAAGATACTGTTTCCACAAGTGCTTGGGGTACATCTTTTTCTGCCCCTTACTTAGGAATGCATTCCCCAGTATAAGGGTAAGTCTTCCTTCTGAATATTGGTGAGAGGTAGCAAGAGAGTGATACACACTCACATGCTTACAGATGCTGTTTATTTCTCTACTAACAAGAAACACTTCCATTTTGTGGCTGCTTCACATTATATTAATAAATTTATCATTAAAGATTTGCTGAACTTTATTTTTATCCTCTGTCCACAAACAACAGGAATTTATGGTTGACACTGAACCAAAAATATGTTGTGTTTCTAAAGCAAGAAAGCACAGTTTCCATAATTGCAGGCTAATGTACCTTTTTTTTGTACATAGGTATAAAATCGTGGAACTCTTCTTCTATTTAGCAATGGGATTTTCTCCTGCTCTAGTTGTAACTTCCATGGTAAGGAACGCATATTTAAATAGTTGCATTTAAAAGAAAACCCTACAATCACTACTTCAAATTTAAAAGAACACTAAGAAGCTGACTTTATTTTTTTCCTCCCTTTTTCTTTTTTTGTTATTGGAACAACACAAATGTAAGAAAGAGACAACACCTTAAGATCTTCAGTGTGATATAGTGGTTAGGTGCTGTATTAAGAGATGGGAGACTTAAGTTCTAGATCAGGGGTCACCAACCTTTCGGACCTCAGGGACCACTAAATTCATAATTTTAAATCCCGCGGACCACTAATATGAATC
>JANHFL010004587.1:0-10343 GCA_032468155.1 Oxyrhabdium leporinum | reverse complement strand
ATTTGAACCGCTAGATTGAATCAGCAGAAGTGGCCTGCAGTTCAACACTCTAACCACTGCGCCACCTAGGCTTACCTAGATTACCTGTATCTGCTCAGTCAAGGTTTCCATTAGATGGTGAAGTCACCAGCATATATTCTTAAAGGTAGCCAAATCCCAGAGAGAAGAGTGTTCGAAGTGGAAGATGGTTCCTTGTTGAGTATAACAAGAGCTCATCTCTAGTCCAAAGACTGGGTCTCTTCTGCATGAAGTATTCGGTTGGCAGAAGGTGAACCCATACAACTCGCTGTTCCCCATTTAGTTAACTCCTTGATTTTTTTCTAATGCCATGGACATTAACATTTTTATTAGAGACCAACCTGGTGTTCATTGGAAGTAATATCAAGGTCGGTGGCTGACTGTCCAGGTTACTTCCACACGCAGAGACACAGGAATGAATCATTACGTCTAAATAGTTTTACCTCTCCACATGGATCTGTCTCCCCTCCCCCTTCCATTTATCTTTATTATACTTGGATAGCCACACCAGTAGCTACTGCAGAGGAATGTAAACACCTGCCTCGGTCACAATAATAATCTCCCTTCATTAAAGCAATAAATATATTGCTGGTCACTGCAGAAACCAGGATGTTGTACTACAGAGCCTCTTGGTTTTAAGCCAAGGTTATGTCAATACCTGTTAATAGTTTTTTACCTTTACCTTGTCTGGGTTTAGCCTGAACAGAAATTGTACTGTATTCCTTTAGTGTTAATGACTGTTCTCTTACACGCGCTCGGGTTAAAAAGAAACTTGTTCCCTTTTCTGTTCATCTACAGAACAACACGGACGGACTTCAAGAACTTGCCTGGGGAGGCGTAATTTATTGTATGGGAGTGATCTTCTTCAAGAGTGATGGAATAATTCCATTTGCCCATGCCATCTGGCATCTGTTTGTTGCCACAGCAGCTGCCGTTCATTATTATGCTATTTGGAAGTATCTTTACAAAAGTCCTGCAGATATCATCCTTCAGCTATGATATGAAACACGAAGACAGAGACATTTGCAACAACTATATGCCTTTAACTCAGTATTACTTGGGGAAAAGAAATTCTCGGGAAATGTGGGCAGGGAGATTGTACAGGGAAAAATGCACTGACGTAGATCGTTTTCACCTTTACTGTGAACATAAGTGACAAAAATCTTTCATAGAATTACAGTTTGCATAGCCAGCGCTGGAGCACCTTGTTCTCTAAGCAATGTCCTAGGAGAGCCCCAGTTGAAATAAATAGGACTTGGGCAAGAACGTGGCACTCCCGTTCATTTCAGGACGGCTTGCATCCTTTTCATGTTGCATCCACCGTGGAGTTGTGGAGGCTACGTCTAACCGGTGAACTTTAGATGGGGCATTTAAGTCCATTTAAGCCTAGGTTGGGATTGTGGTTCAGACCAACATGCTGCATTATGAAATATCCATTCCACATTAACAAGCTACAACGATGTGAAAAATGGGTGATGGTATGTTTACAAATTCTTTTTTAATGTCTGTCGTAAGTTTAACTCCTGCATCTTTAAAGAATGTAAACTTATGATAGGGTTTAGCTCTTCCCTCCAAACCTGATAAACCAATGTGACTTTTATAAAAAAAATTTTTTTTAATAAATTAAAGAAATAGCTTTCTTTTTTTTTTTTTTTTGCAAAAACCAAAAACAAACCTGGCTACATTCCATGTATTGGTACATAATATCTCTACCAGGGTTTTCATTTTTAAAAAATGTGATTGATAATAATTTCTAAAACTGGCTTTGCGAAACTAAAAGCCTGAAAAGCTTCCACCCTCTGGTAAACTGAATTGCCTGTGTGGAATGTATTTCAGAATGCAACTAATGCTACCTAATACAGTGCCATTTCTAGAAGAATTTGTAGGTATCTGTGTGAAAGTATTCTGAATATTTTAGTTAGAAATTGTGACCAGCAGTTAACAGCTGTAACATTTGAATGACTAAAGCATCAGTAATTTTGTAGATTCATAAGACATTTGGTGCTCAAGCAGAGATTCTGTACAACTTTATGCCTGTTTACTCAGAAGTAAATCATGGTATTAATGAGGTTTACTCCCTAGTGATATTAGGACTGCGTCCTTACAATATTCAAGATTACTAGTTGGGCCAATTGCTCCCATTGGGTGTAACCTCACTAGGATACTTTTGTCATTTCTGAAAACTAAAGAGTTGCTGATAATGTTTGAATATTCATAGTGAGTGATTCACTATAACACCCAAATGGCCTTTATGGAAGGGAAACTTAAAAGACTTGTGATGTCTCCTCCATCTGGGACTTAAAGTCGCAAAATTGCAAGCGTATGTGGTTCTTACCATAGTAGTTGGGATAATAACGGTAGCAGTTTGGTTGTCTGATGTGCTTATTAAATGACAAGATGTTTGAATCTTCGTTGTGATGGTCATTGTCAAGTTACTGTATACATCCCACTGTATTATGAATGTCTTATATTAAGATTGAATTTATGCTTTTTGTAACTTGCTCTTTTTCATGTAAGTGTTTAAAAAAAAAGTAAAACAAAACATGTTGCCTTTTTCAGATTTTACTCTGGAGATTTTGCCTGTGAAACAACAGAATGAAACTATAAAAATGTTGGGGGAGGGTTGCCCCACACCGCCCAGGAGTATGTAAACCTCTTCACCATTTGCCAGTTGGTTGAAGTCTAGCTTCTAGAGTTTGATGCCTTTGTTTTAGACAGAGGCTGCTCAGAAAGAAACCTGGTTTCAATGCAGTATTAGCTAATGATTATAAAATTGTATCTTATCAGACTCACTTCCAAAGCTGTTCAGAGTGTGAAAGTGTTTGTACATTTCTGACTAAAACAGTAGTTGTTTCACTCTTTTTCTTAACATGTCAACATTTTATAGACAGCGTTGCAAAAGAATGGAAGAGTCTTACAAGAAATTTCCATCTAGCTGTTGGAATCCAAGACTTGGAGAACTTGTTTAACTTTCTGAATAGAATGTCAGAAAAAAAATATCAGAGTAAAAAACGTTTACTGCATCCATTCTGGAATATCTGAATGACACAGCTCTGTTTTTTTATTTTCTTAACTGATGTATCTGATTCTAAATATTTTCAGTTTATGTGAGTTCTCTTAATCAAGAGTAGTGCTGTTAAAAACCACTAAAATGTGTTTAGAGCTCTTGTTTAAAGTTTCTGTCAAAACTAGTTCTAAATAATACTGCTACCTTTATGGTAATTTCTTGTGGTCTTTATAATGTTACATATTTTAAAGATGAAAAGTGTTAAGGTTGAAAACAACTGAACACGCCCTACCCCTAATTTAATTAGTTCCTGAAGGTTAAATGTACTGGATTAATGCAAATAAACATTTTGTGCAATTTGGAATTCTGTTGCAGATGTTGCATTTATCATGGTCATACAAGACTATAGAAGTTGCTATAGTTCATTTTCTATAATTGAGATAAGTAAGACACCCTGTGGGTATGTACAGGTACCAGAATGGATACTGACTAACTACCATGCATCGTTTATGCAGCACAAGAGAACACTAACATCTGGCCCTATATGTATACGTTTGAAAGGAGAGTCGGCTTCTTTCCATGTGTTTCTTTTACACATAATTTCTTTGATAGAAATTACTGTGTAAGAATAGAAAGAGATTGACTCTGTAGAGTGGTGGTAGGGTCTTTAAGAGGACATTTTGCTGTGCTCTTTTAAAGGGTGTGCAGCGTTTTAATGTCTGCCTGTTTTTATTGTAGTAATAAAGAAAAGGCTACTCTGCAAAATCACTGAAAACAAGCAACAATTCTAATCCCCAGGTCTGGTGACCGGAAGGGGCTGGAATGAAGCAAACCATCACTACCGGTTGAGTAGTTTGTCTATAGGGAGATCTCATTAGTGCTGGGCCCCCAATTGAAACGTTGCAAGCTCAGATGGAAGATGAGTTTAAACCAGCTAATTCTAAGGCCTTTTCTTTCCCTGAAGGAGTGCTAGAATAATCCCTCATCAAGTTTGCATCCATATTTTCCTTCCTAATGAGACATAAAGGAGTGAAAAAATAATTAGAGAAGAAAACATGACCATTGACTTGCTGCTCTTTTCGGCTTGAGGCTTTGAAGAAGGTGGGCAGCCTCTCATTCTCAACATTACTTAGAATTGTATTGTCCTGATAATTGATTTCATCACCAGAGTAGAAAGCATTCTGAATCTTGAAGCATGCAGATATTAACTTATTTGAGGGCTGATATTTCAAAGGGGAACTCTCAACTATCATCTCTTAACAGTCTGACAAGCGTCCAAAATAACAGCAGCAATTAGAAACCGAGTCTGGATATCTGCAGTCAAAATCTCTTGTGAGGCATCTTAAAAATTAGTATTTATAAATGTTTACTATATGGGAATTAGTTTGGCACTTTACTTTGGTGTGACTATGTGTCCAACGTACGTACTTTAATAGATACTCTGAATTTATATTTTAGTGTAATTTAGAATTGCTTATACATCAGCATAATATTTCCATTATTATGTTCCATGCCATTTGGGAAAGTCTATGGTTTTAAAAGGCTGCTAAAAAAAATGGGTCAACATATAACACTGGTGTTGATGTAGTTTTGGAAGACAAGGTTTAGAAATCCATATTTCTAATCGGTCTTTTCAGCTTCACAAATCCACGGACTTGTGGGAGGGCTTAGTTCCAGAAGATCATTTCCTAGCCCCAGGATGCATGGCCTTTCCCTTTTATATCTTGTTGTAATTTTAATATTCATGTGTTAGCATGAACAATTCCCTCCCTCCCCCAATTACATACATTCAAAAGCATCAGAAAATGCCATAGAGTTAGCAGACTACAAAAGAAAAAGGGAGCCTTGTAAGAAATGTTTCTGAGTAGTAGTCTCTTTGTAGATTGACTGGGAGCTTCAGAATTTTTCGAACTTAGAAAGATTTCTCTGTTGAGGAGCCCCTAGGGCTTTCCCCATTTACATATTCTAAAAGGTGCCCCCAGTATCCTAATTTTTGCTGGCATAGACTAACAAGGCTTTCCACTTACATAATTTAAACCAGTTGAATATTCTTATTTTTCCTTAAGGTTTTTTTTTTTAAAATTTTTTTAATCAATTTTACTGCAGTTTGGAAGGCAATTAGCACTGCAGTGCAGTGCAGTGTAGTAGTTATAATACTTTACTTGATCATGGTCAAATGTCTTTGGGGAATATAATCTCAGCCTGACCTAGTTTACCAAATTGTTTTGGGAATAAAAATGAGACATCCCGTGTTCGCTGCCTTGAATTCTCAGACAAAACCTGGAATATCTTTGGGGGGGAATTCAGCTGACAGAAAAATTCAGCCGAGTCTTGTGACTTTTGATGGAAAACAAGAAAGCAAAGAGCTTGTTCCAAGTTCCCAATGTTTTCTGTAGCTGTAATACTGAAACATGAATGTTGTTTCATCACTACACAACCAACATGAAATACTTTGAATTGAGCTCTCATTCTGAGCTTGAAAGAAACCATGTTCTCAATCTTGTGCCTGTCCCTATAAGTAATGGTTTATTTAAGATTTCCATTCTGCTTTAATGGGTCTTACAAATCTTAGATAAATAAAAGCACCTTCAGCTGATTTGTGTAAAAGTAGGAGAAACCCCTATTTGTGACACTACCCAAACCTCGCCATTTCTAATAAGACCTTTTTATATCCTAACCAGATGTCTGTTCCTCTTAAAGCACAGGGAGCCTAACTGGGAGGATGGCTACAGGCTAAATGTCCTATTTGCTCTGTTAAGTCATATTATTAGCAGGCTTTACATTAGAGGAAGCTCATTCTTAGGTTGGTTCCATTTTGAAAGCTCTGTTGTGTTCGTGCTCTGAATACCATTGTGAATTCTGAAGCTGCCCTTCAAAGAGGTGGATGCATACAGTAGCACTGTACCTCTTAGGAATTTTAGTCATCAAATCTTTTAAATCTGAACTAAATGTACAGTAAGACATAAGTAAATAAGGTTTTCTGCAATCCGAAGGACAAGGAAGTACGGAGTACAGAGGAAGTGCAAAGTCATAACAAAATAGTGAAGTTACAATAACATTCTTAAAATAGCTTTCCAACTTTCATTTGCTCTTGAGTCAGTTCAGGGTAAGAGTGTTTCACCGTAACACACTACAGTTTTTGAATGGGTTCTGGTTCGTCTCCCACTAACGGAAGTGGGAGATCAGCGATCATATTAATAACAGAGAACTCCTATAAATCAGTCGTTCAATATCATTGTCTTTAAATTAAGTACACAAAATAGGGAAGATAACTTTTGAGAATCTTTCTTGTGATGAATCCAATCAATACCCCAACCATCAGTTTTAGCACAGCGACTGATTAGGGACGATAGTCCAAACAATTCCTGGTCGTACCTTCCCCACTCCAGTTATTTGGGCAAGATTTTCTCCAGTCACAATACCTCTAATGGTACAACAAAAAACAAGCATAGCGGAAAAGTTTTATAAACCCTCCTTTAGGTGATGCAATCGCACAAGTAATAAAAGTTCTCTTTTGTGCTAAAGCAGTTTTATTTTTAATAGAGTTTAACAGTCATTCAATGTCCTCATATTTATGGGGAAAAGTCTCTTTCAAGTAAGCGTTTTTCTAAGTAAAAGGGGGAAAAAAGCGAAGAGAAACTTGAGAAAGCTGCTCTGGTGAGTTCAAGCTACTTTTTTTCTCTGTACCTCAAGCAGTATCCATTCCCTTTTTAAAACCACGTGTCAGGGCAGATGGTGAATTGATTTGCCAGAGGAAGATCCTCAAACTAGCATTTGGATGTCTGTGGAGATTCTCAGTCATCCAGGCCATGGTTGTCCCAAGGGTGCTTTTTCAGAAGGCAGCTGGACTTTCTTAGCTCTTGGGTGCCCTCTTGTGTGAAGAGATGGTGTTTTCTATCGGTGAATTGATAGTTGTTTTCATTGTCTCATTTTCTTCCAATTGATTCTTTTAACCACAGGTTTGATCGAGTAACTGAGGGCAGACTGCTATCATATCATAGCTTGAAATAGGTGGTTCTTGGAAGAAGTTCTAATTTCTAACCACAAAACAGTGCTTCTATACAAAATTATATTTTTTTTAAAAATGGCTATTTCTTTGAAAAAAATAATATAACCCAAACCTTTAAAAATATCAGCTCCTACAATGAACAATCTCTACAATTTTCCCCGTGGGTTGCTTTGCCAGTTCTATAAATTCATGGAGACTAACCCTAACCCTAGGTGTATTTGCCCCCCCCCATGGGATTTTCACATGTATCTTAGCAGGAAACGTAGATAAGACTGACTCGAAAAGTTGATGGCCTCCTAAGCATAATCAAGCACTCCGAATCCATAGGCGAAATCGATTTTCCTCTCCGAATTCATGGAGACCTAGCCCTAACCCTAGATGCATTTCCACACCCCCAATGGGATTTTCCCATATATATTACCAGGAAACGTAAATAAGTCTGACTTTAAAAGTTGGTGCCCTCCTAACCATAAAATAGCACTCTGAATCCATTGGCGATGTCCATTTATTGCTCCGAATTCATGGAGACCTAACCCTACCCCTAGGTGTATTTGCCCCCCAATGGGATTTTCCAATGTATTTTATCAGCAAACATAGATAAAGCAGGCTGAAAATGTCAGCAGCCTCCTAAGCATAATCAAGCCCTCCAAATCTCTTGGCGATGTCCATTTTGCTCTCCAAATTCATGGAGACCTAACCCTAACCCCAGGTGTATTTGCCCCCCCCCCAATGGGATTTTCCCACTTAGAATATAGAATAACAGAATTGGAAGGGACCTTGGAGGTTTTCTAGCTCAACCCCCTGCTTAGGCAGGAAACCCCATACCATTTCAGACAAATGGTTGTCCAATCCCTTCTTAAAAACTTCCAGTGTTGGAGCATTCACAGCCTCTGGAGGCAAGTTCCACTGATTAATTGTTCTAACTGTCAGGAAGTTTCTCCTTAGTTCTACGTTGCTTCTCTCCTTGATTAGTTTCCACCCATTGCTTCTTTTCCTTCCCTCAGGTGCTTTGGAAAACAGCTTGACTCCCTCTTCTTTGTGGCAGCCCCTGAGATATCGGAACACTGCTATCATGTCACCCCTAATCCTTCTTTTCATAAGACTAAAAATATCCAGTTCCAGCAACCGTTCTTTATGTTTTAGCCTCCAATGCCCTAATCATCTTTGTTGCTCTTCTCTGCACTCTTTCTAGAGTCTCAACATCTTTTTACATCATGACGACCAAAACTGGATGCAGTATTCCAAGTATTAACATTTCACGTGATTTTGATTCTATCCCTCTGTTTATGCAGCCAAGAACTGTTTTGGCTTTTTTGGCAGCTGCAGCACACTGATGGATATGATGGCTCATATTTAAGTGATTGTCCACTAGGACTCCAAGATCCCTCTCACAGTCACCACTATTGAGCAAGGTAGCACATATGCTGTACCTGTGCATTTTGTTTTTCTTGCCTAAATGTAGAACCGTACTTTTTTCACCATTGAATTTCATTTTGTTATATATCACCCAATGTTCAAATCTGTCAACATCCTTCTGTATCCTAAGCCTATCTTCCGGAGTGTTGACTAGTCCTCTTAGCTTGGTGTCGTCTACAAATTTGATTACTTCCCCATCTATCCCCTCGTCCAAATCATTGATAAAGATGTTGAAGAGTACTGGGCCTAAAACAGAGCCCTGGGGTACCTCACTGCATATCACCCTCCATGTAGATGCAGTTCCATTAAGGACTACACATTGAGTGCGGTTCATCAGCCAGTTACAAATCCATCTGGTGGTGATGCTGTCTAACCCACATTTTTCTATTTTATCAAGTAATAGGTTATGGTCTACTTTATTAAATGCCTTACTGAAGTCCACGTAAATTATACCAACAGCATTACTCCGGTCCACTAGTTTTGACAAACCCATGTCGACTTTTGTTTATTACTTTGTTTGCTTCTAGGTGTTCGCTGATTCATTGCTTGATTATCTTTTCCAGAATCTTCCCTGGTATTGAGGTCAGGCTGATGGATCTGTAGTTTCCTGGATCTATTTTTTTCCCTCTTTTTTGAAGATGGAAACTACATCAGCTCTTTTCCAGTCCTCTGGCAGTTCTTTGAAAGATATAGTTCGGTGGTTCTGAGATCACATCTGCCAGTTCCTTCAGAATCTTGGGGTGCAATCCATCTGGTCCTGGTGATTTGAACTCATCTAGAGCATACAGGTGTTCACTTACCATTTTCTTCCCAATTTTAACTTGTGTCGCTAATCTGTTGTCTGTGGTGCTGTTTTTGAGAGGTTGGACTGTTTTTTCCCTTTGTGTAAAGGCAGATGCAAAAAATGAGTTAAGTAGTTCTGCTTTCTCCCTGTTGCTTGTCATCCTCTTGCCACTTTCTCCCAGCAATGGACCAATTGTTTCCTTGACTTTTTTCTTGTTTTTAACATATTTTGTGGTGTTTTTTTTAACGTTAGGTTTTTTTGTTATTTTTTACTTTTGTCGACTGTATCTTACCTGGAAACATAGATAAGGATGACTCGAAAAGTTGGCTCCCTCCGAAGTATAATCAAGCACTCAATTTTTTCGCTCCAAATTCATGGAGACCCTTACCCTAATCTTAGATGTATTTGCCCCCAAATGGGATTTTCCCATGTATTTTACCAGGAAACGTAGATAATGCTGACTCGAAAAGTCAGCACCCTCCTAACCATAATCAAGCACTCCGAATCCATTGGCGATGTCCATTGTGCTGTCCAAATTCATAGAAACCTAACTCTAACCCTAGGTGTATATTTCCCCAATGGGATGTTCCCTTGAATCATACCAGGAAATATAGATAAGGCTGACTTGAAAAGTCAGCGGCCTCCTAAGCATAATCAAGCACTCCAAAAATGAACTTTTCTTTTTAAAAAAAAACAAAACAAAACATTTTTATTAGGTTATAAATTATTATAAAAATGCAAAATACAAAAGTAAATAAAAGAGCAATGAGGAGGGAAGGGAAAGGGAAAGAGAAGTAAGGAAAGGTAGGGAAAATAAAAGAAAAAGAAGCATTGACTTCTGACTCTCTCTGTTGCAATAGAATAAGGCATTAAACCACAGCTTTTTGTTTTTCCATAGTAATAAGAACAAGTCGTTTCTATAAAAATCTATCAATCTAATCTGTAAAACCCAAAGTCAAAATTACATTCTTTTCCACATCAAGCACAAAATTCAGAAGCGATTTCCATGTGGAAACAAAAGTACTTACGTTCTTTTCTTTAATCAGAGTAGTCAGTTTTGCCATTTCAGCCAACTCCATCAACTTCTGCAACCATTCTTCCATGGTAGG
>JANHFL010004586.1:83023-96500 GCA_032468155.1 Oxyrhabdium leporinum | reverse complement strand
CTCCTCCTCCTCCTCCTCCTCCTCCACCAAAAGCAGCCCAGTTGCCTTTTGAAAAAGCATTTTTGAGACAACTATGACCTAGATGATTGAGAATCTCCATAGATATAGTGGCTATTACTGAACAGTCAAAGTCTTGCTCCTGTTTTATACACAATGGGATATGAGAAACACACTAAAAAAAAATCAAGGTTTTAATAACACAGTAGTCCAGCTATCATCTAGACCAGTAGTTCGCAACTTGTGGTCCTGCAGAGCCCTGGAGGGGTGCAATGTTGTCACAGGGGATTTGTGAAGGGTTGAGTTAAGTCTTGGGGGCCCATGTCCATGGTCTGTGGCCACAAAAGGTATTTAAAGCGGGCCCATGGTGATGAAAAGTTTGAGAATCATTGATCTAAACTTTTTTGACATCCTTCTCCTTGATACTCCTGTTTCTATGGTAAAAGTCCATTGTATTTCTGATACCAATTCTGCCTTCTGTAGCAGTAGAGCTGTTTTGGCCAGACAAAAGCCAGTCTATGTGACGGAACATTTGGAGTTCCAAGAGACAGTATCTCTTTTATCTGTAAATATCCTGAAGTATTTCTAATTTATTTTTAGGAGCATATTGTTTCTTTATACAAACAGAAAGGGGGAACAAAATGCTATGAAGCTTAAAATATTGTTTAGTGCAATCATCCAAGTGATGAAACAACTTAAAACAATGTTCTTGAGGGAAATGATTTGGAGTTTGTAGTATTGTTAGCACACGAGAGGTTACCCATAAATAATAAGTCTGACAAAAACCTTCCAGCTCTAGAAAAGAATTATAGTATATCTTTGGACAGCTGGAATTGTTAACACAGTTTCATCTGAAGTATGATTTTTGAGGTCGTCCTCTTTTCTTACTTGAAAGTCTAAGGGATGTTTTCTTACGAGAGGCAGAATAAATTACAACATTATGTAGCAGAGAATAGAAATCATGCCTTTCCCTCTCTTTTTTTTTTGGTTAAAACAACAAAACTATTTGCTATCTAACCAATTAGATAACTCTACATTTGTTAAAGAATACTCTATCCCCTGGAATCAAGCTATTAAATTTAATTAAATGTAAAAATTAAAAATTAAATGCTCCAGGGAAGAGATTTTTGAAATATTCCCCAAACAAATGAGAGGACTTGCTTTTGATTAAACACTTTTTTAAAAAAAGAATCCTTACATTCTTTCTAGGCAGTCTGACTTTTTTTGTAACATAATGCTCCCATTCTTAGATTTTTTTTTTTAAATAATTCATCTGATCAAATAAAACAAACAACTGATCTAGCTCATTAAAATTGATCTGGGAAATTGTTCAAGATTTTGCCCTGAGCTGGACTTGTACATTATAAAACACTTCAGAAAATGATAGGTTTTTTTATGGAAGGATGAATAAATAGTATACAGATTTAACCTACATAATTTTAGTTTTCATCAAATGCAAGGTTGATAGAATTTAATTCACAATATCAATTATTCTATTTAAGTCTCCAGAACATTTAAATGAAGTTCTTCAAAAGTTACATGTACTCTGGAAGAGAGAAATAGTCTTAAGGGATGACTTTAATAGAGGAATGACTCCTAAAACTGAGAGAGAAAGATCAGTCAAGAAAGGGAGAATATAGATTTTAAAAAGTAGAGAGAATTTTAAGGAAATAAAGATCAAGGAACACCTTAACGTATTTGAATCCTAACATTAAGGATGATATTTACTAGTCAGTGAGACAGAATTCATATTCTAAGACCGGTTTTATTCTTCTTTTGGATTCTTTATCACAAAAGTATTTCATTTTTATTACAGAATAAATTTTCTGTGCATTTGCAATCTGCAAAAATGGAACTTGACTATATCAGATCATGTATGGATCATAGAGAAAGTAAGTTTAACAAAATATATCTATTGGATGTTCCCTGAATTTGGTCTCTCGTGGTTCTTAAAAAAATCTTTATTATCCTTACAACATTAACTACTTAAATAGGAAAAATTATGAGCTATGTTAGGAGTTCAAGATGCTGATCCAATTACTAATCAATTATATTTTAGTCAAATAATAATAAAAAAAAACCCTGTGGATCTCTTTTGATGAAAAACACACCTTGGCTTTTGCACATAACTCCATGGGGTAGTACCAACCATACAAATAATTGTAGAAAGAAACAGGATAGCTCTGACTGGCTGAATGATACTCCAAGTGCATGAATTCATGACATGAAGACCTAACCAACAACCACTGTGAGCTATTATGTTTAGGTCCTCACTTCCATGACAGAAAGGATTGCTAGAAAGCTCTCACAAATTTTGTTAAAGGCAGTGTTGGAAGGAAAATTCATCTGGTTCGGTTCCAAGCTGGGAGAAAGACATTGGAAACATGGAGGCTGATTGGAAAGAAAGATTTATTGATGAAGCAGAACCACCAACCACATGTGATTCTGGGCAGCTGACAAAATGGTTGAATGAGTGGATGGATCTTTATAGGTTTCTGTGGCTTTGAAGTTTGGACTATTCTGGAGGTGGTGCAATGAAGGGGCTTGTGTTTTGAAAGTGTGTTGGGCAATTTCTATTGTGGCTAATGGCTTTCGTCCTGTGTTGGATCTTAGGAGCGCATCTGCTTTCTAATCCTACCATTCTGCCAAGGAGGTTCAAAATATCCTGTCTTGAATGGATTACCAAATCTGCATTTCTAAAAGCTGGCCTCCTCAGTTTCTGCTTGGGGCCTATTAAGAAAGACTGAGTCTGCTTCCTGCCACCCCAAAAAACATGTTTTTCCATTTCTCATTTAAGGAAATATAATATTCTGCATTTTTTAATATTCCTCAAAATATTTCATTCTTCTGGAGGTGGGGAGGACTTCCCACAACAGCCTATGTGCTGGATGATGTTGTGATGATAATAATGTTAAGTTATGCTTGAATTCTGTCAGCTTGGAGCCTAGCTGACAGAGCTGCAGTCCTCAAGATCATTTGACTTTTACCGTCATTTCCTTAGGCCAGGTCACTCAAGCTAACACTGACATCTGATGGCCAAATGTATGATTCCCACAGAAGAGAATATCTGTAGCTCAGTGTTGAACTGTGGAGTTCTTGCTGCTCTCTGAGCTTGGTTGGTTATATTGTTTTCTGTTTGATTAACACCAGATAAACAATCAGGCAAAAAAATAACATTTTAATCATGCAACTACCAAGGAGGAGAACACAACCCCTCCCCCAAAACTGGCAAGGCAAACTACTATATATAAACAAGCAGCAAACCCCATGCTCACTTGCACTGAGGATATTATGTACTTGGCTAAGAAAATGTCTGCAAGCAAGCAAGCAAGCTCAGAGAGCACCAAGAAATCCACAAAGATGAACGATATTTGTAGAACTGGGAGAGTTTCAATCATCATACCTTTCCCCAAAGAAATCTTCTAAGAAAGAGCTATAAGACTGAATATTGTTTTCAAGCCAACATATTGCCTCTTATGGTCGGAGACAAATTGTAATGAAGAACTTAAAAGAATCTTTGAGAATTATGACTTTTCCCAAATTCCTTGTTCCTTGTCTGAGTGCATTGAAAGAACATCTTATCAGAGTAGCTGGAAATTGTATCCCAAATTGGCTCACAGAGAATGCTGTAGTACAGCTTTATATAAGAGAAACCACGTACTCTGATGACATCTTTTTTCACAGTTGCCAGATTTTTGCAGACACCTCCTCTATTCAGTGCACAAACTTGGTAACCTATAGTAAGAAAGAAAATTTAGTGGCTTATTCAAGGATTAATATAAGCAAGCAAGACTCAAAATTAAGCACATGCAAGTAATAACTTCACACAAAATCTTTACCCAGCTAAATATAGTTCTAGCTTGATGGCCAAAGTTCTAGTTTGGTATAACCAGGATGTAAAACAGTACAGAAATGAGAGACGTGTAACAGAAAGAACACAAACCTGGTCAGCAGTGAAATCCTCTGAACCCCAAGTTTCCCAGGTTGTCATTTATGTATCTTCCTTTAGATTCAGTGACAGCAATAGCAATAGCACTAATATTCCACTTCATAGTGCTTTATAGCTCTCTCTCAGTAACTAGGAGATTCTTTGATTAATGTTACTAGTAGATTAAAATAGCAATAGCACTTAGACTTATATACTGCTCCATAGTGTTTTACAGCCCTGTCTAAATGATTTACAGAGTCAGCATATTGCCCATAACAATCTGGGTCCTCATTTTACTGACCTTGGAAAGATGGAAGGCTGAGTCAACCTTGAGCCGTCAGGTTCAAACTGCTGGCAGTTGGCAGAGTTAGCCTGCAGTACTGCATTCTATCCACTGCACCACCATGGCTGCTGATTTTGCTCTGTTGCTCACAACTTTTCAGAGGACAAGGCATGTTGACATCTCTGGATTGGCCAAGACCCATAGAATATTGTAGAAAGTAAGAAAGGTAACCTTGATGGAAATATGCATGACCTAGACAAGGGGGGCTGAAATACTTTTTTAGTCTGGAGAAATGGGATAACATTTGACAACAGCTCAGACAGTGTCTCAATTCAATGGATTATAAGAAGTGGGAGGAGATTCAACAGAAAATTGCATTCTTTTATTATAGACCTATCAATAAAAGTAGTTTTAGCTTTCCTGTGGAGCTGATTTCCAGGTCTGGTCTACTTAGTGGAATTGACTGGTAAAATGTCAACTCTTCCCAAAGTAAATCAGGCAGGGATCATGTCTAGATAAACTAAATCTACTTTATTGTAAGTCTACTTTAACAGAAACTTCCAAGATTGAAAGTACAAATTTCCTGCCATCATCACTTTTAACGGTCCTTTTCCTCTAGAGGTCCCAACCCTTAAGCCTCTGGGGGCTCCTACCTCTCTTATCTGTTTGTTTCCTAGGTAGCATCTCTTCCCCTTGTTCCCCAGGGCCATCCATACATTTCATTACATCAAGGGGAACTCTGGCATGTTCAAGGTTTTACCCTACAAAATAATAATTAGAAAAACCCTTCCTGAAATCCTTGCCTATTTCTTCATCTTGCCTGTTTAAGACAGCTGACAATTATGATGATCTCAATCAAGCCACACAGGAACAATCTGTTTTTTTTTTGATAAAGTTTTGGGGTCTACTGTCAACATCTGTCAAGTCTTCCATCTTCTTCCATACCTTTTGCTGAGGGTTCTGATAAAGTATTTACATTATCTTTTGCTTTTTCCATGTCTTCTTATTTTTTTTTATCTTGGCTTTGCTTTCTTTTCATTTACTAAATTCCCAGGGAAAAAGAAAAAGGGCCCAGCTTCTGATACAACCACATAGAGAAGAAGAATTCCTGCTCAAATGAATAACTTTCCTTTCTATTTCTGTTTATCTTCCTCTTTAACCAAGAAAAATTAAATCAACTTCTGTCCCTCCCAAGCCAGCAGTATAAACCAATACATTTCAACTGTGCAAGAAAAGATTCTCTCTCCTCCTGATTTTATTCCTTCCAGGAAAGTAAACTCTCTTTTTATTTTTCATTCCTTTGCTAAGTTGTTTCCTTGCAGAGGTAATAATAGTACATTGTTAAAATCTTTGGCCCTCCTTACTGTAGCAAGAAACCTTCATGCTATCCCTTTAAATCTATTTCATATGCTGGTGGATAATTTGGCATAGATTTAAGCTATCTTCTTATTTTTTATCTGTATGTGAACTCTATATAAACTCCATTAGAATAAAAAAATGTTCACTTCTGACATAAGCCACTCTCATTCTCTGATCATTCTGTTTCCCCCCCACTCTTGCAGTTACTCTAATGAATTGCCTGCAGGAGTATATTATCTGCCAATGATTTTCTGTTATAAAGATGTGTTAGCAAAAGATCCCTGTGATAACTTTCAGTGTGTTAGCCTGCAAATCTTTAATTGTAACCATTGAATACCAGTGGTTATTACTGGTATTCAATGATACCAATTTTTAGTTGCCCTGTGCCATTTGTTCAGATATTTATAAATTAAGTAATTTGGTCAACAATTATAGATTGACTTTGGACTTTCTGAATGCACAATCTTGTTTAATATTTTAATATCCTTTACTGGCTCTTCCTGACAGTGCTGGCAAATGTCCCAATTGATTCCAATTACAATAATACAAGACACTATGCTCAAAATTTACGTGCATACCAGGTTTAATCAATTAACCAAGTCAACCTTGTATTAACAGTCTTTACATTTACACAACCTCAGGCAGTGATCACAATCTTTAGGAAAAGCAAAGTAATGGATACATGCAATACTGAATACATTCCCTCACTGTATCATCTACTTGCAAAGTAAACCTCTACAGAACACTCATAAAACCCACTGTTCAGTCTTTCCTCTACCTGGCTCCCACTTTTGTGTTTTCATCTCTGTCTTGTTTATGCAACAATCAGATTTCTTGTTATATTTTTCACTGACTGTGTGAGAACTCACCTTCACACCACTTCCCCATATAATCTCTGACTTCTTCATTGCAAAATGTTCTAAAAACAGCAGTAACTTCTTAGGCAGACTGGCAGGCAACTTCTTCTGTCTGGTCATGTGCTTAACTGCTGTTTTCCTCCTAACTCTTTACCTCTTCATCACTCATGCAGTCCAAGCTAATACAAGCAGAGATATGGTTGGCCCCGTCTTTAAAAATAAAAATAAAAGCAGTCAAATCATGTGCCACAAAACCTAGCTTCTTGCACTCAAAACAGTCAAGACAATCATTCTTGCCAAAACAAGCTATATTCCTCAGAATAACATTCCCTAAACACCAGTCTTTAATTCCACACTCAAAGCAGTCATTTTAAGCTTAAACATCTTAAGGCTGAATTTTTTCATGTATCTGTATTAGTAGTGTTCTTCTGAGAATGAAGAAAGTTAATTCTAAACCTTTGATCAACAGGAGTAATAGGAGAGCAGGCATTCATTCATTCTACCCCAAATGTATTTCCTCAATAATCATGCTCACATTTTTAACTTTTTCCCCAAACAGACACCATTCTCAGCTTTATGCAGCAGTTTCATTGTTGGATTTTTAAGTTTAGAGCACTTGCTGGAAACCTTTTTACTACTTTCTTTCACTCAATTGCACCCAATTTCTCTGATCAGTAGTTTGTCTTTAGCCCAGCAGACATAAATTTAGTAATCCAACAGACAGAAACAGAAAAGAGAAAAATGTGCCTTGTGTGATATGAAACAGGTATCATTAATCAAGTTATTTTGTGTGGGGAGAAAGAATGATTGCTTATTGATATAAATTTATTAATTTATCAACTGAAAAAAGTTAAAAAGTAGGAGTTATTAGTTTCTTGCACATCCAGAGATCCAGAACTTTAGCATAGTAGAGTAGAAAAAAAATACACTACAGATTAACACTTGGCAGAACAACTATGAAAGCCTTGGAAAAGACATTCAAACACTATGATCTGTATCTACAAAGATCAGACCTGCGCAAGCTACGTTATTCTCTGTGACACTCTATGGATGCAAAAGTTGGATTTTAAAAAAGCAAAACAGGAAAAGTATTGATACTTTTGAACTTTGGAACCAAAGAAGAATTTTGAGAATATCAATGACAGCTAAGAAAGGAAACAAATGGATCATCAAACAAATTGAAAGAAAGGTCAAAAGATACCCCCCTCCCCTAAAAACCTAGTCTCTGTAGGAAATTATTAGTCGCAGTCATTTTTCAACCAGTTGCTAGTGCACAAGGAGTAATGAAAACAGCTTAGTTAGTAAAACCCTCAGGAAATGCTCACTCCAATGAAACCCCAAATGTAATTGTCAGGGTTCCAAGTAACGAATCCAACAGAATCAAAACTCCAAGGCAGGCATATTCCTCAAAGTACAGATTTATTAGGCACGTCATCTTGGCACATCTGGGGGAAACCCAACTCTAACCCCCCTCCTCGGGTTTTCCCCCAGTTAAAAGTAAAGTTTTCTTTTTCCTGCCCATGCAATCCATCACATGGTCCAATCAGGTCACAGTCCAAGGGTCAGTTGGTCTCAGATCCCACCTCCTTAGCACCTGGTGGGAAAGTCCTTGGTTCCCAGAGGAAAGAATTTTATTTTGGCTACAACCCCCAGCTATCTCTACCTCTTTCCTCCTGTTCCCACAGCTTGACTCAGCTCCACTGTGGCAGCCCTGAAGGTGCAAGGGAAATTGGCTCCCAGGCTGAAATGGGACAAGGCGACTGTGTGAAAAGGGAACCTAGGGGTTATAAGGAAGTAGATGGAATGGGAGTAGATGATTATGTTGATATTTGCAGACATGTCCAAAGGCAACTTGGGTGGCAATGTATTAGTTATGTAATAATGTGCTAATTAGTTACTGGAATTTAGGAACAAATGTGCTGATTGCTTAGACAATGCAAATGCAAGCAAAGCAATATTAATAAACATTGATAGCATCAAAGGTTGACCTGTAAGGTGTCATGGCTCCATTGGAGCCCAATTCGGAGCAGGAGGAAGAGTTGGAATTGGGACCATCTGACAGGGATAGCATGTCTCCCTTGGCATTTTTGGAGAGGCCAGGGGCTGAGGACAATGCTGTCCTGGGTCCCTCAGGCATTGAGGGAGGTGATTGACTAGATGGAGAGCTGCCTGCCTTCACAACCACAGGGGAAGATTGGCTGCTAACAGGCAGTGGTACTGATAGGCAGCAGATCCCCTTTGATGAGGAACAGCTGCCTCCTCCACTCGATCCAAGAGCACGGAGAGTGGAGTGTAGGCAAGCTCAGGGAAGGGCTGCAAGGCTATTTGGGAGGAGGTCTCCCCACTCCTCCTCAAAAGGAACACCTGGAGTGGAGTAACTTAAGGAGAAGCCGTGGGGAGTTAGTCCTTGCCAGGAATAAATGTTTGTTTTGGATTACACTCCCCTAGCTTTGACTTGTGCCTTTTTGCCTTGCTTCAAGGGCTGCTTTTCGCTTTGCTTTACCTTCAGAACTGTCTTTGCCTTGTACCTTGTCTTTGCCCTGAGGACTGCCATTTGTCTTATGCCTGGACTTTGCTTTGTGAACTTTCCTGGTAATATATGGTCTGTTGTTTGGGGGACTGAGGGTGGCTGCCTTCAGGGTAGCATGGGGTGGAGCCTTACTGTCATTGGAGAGCCATTTGTTGAACACGTCTTGAGGACAATAAAGGACTCTCTAAAGGCCAACAGTTGGCTTAAGGTAGACTTATGGAAAAGTATATATAAAAAATTGTACTGTTGAAAGAATGGCCTTTGCATAGGCCTAGTGGGAGTGATCCCCCTGTGTCCTTTCTTCTGCATAGAATATGAGGTGCAAATCTCCACCTCAGTGTGTGTTTCATTGGGCATTGCATACCAGGCAGAATCAGCTTTCTGGGACAATGAAATCAACCCAGAGTTCTCATTCCAGGCTAAAATGTCTAGGTGCAAATTATCCTGCTTTGGGCACATTTTTGTGAAGACCTACCTCTCTAAAGAAGGCTCTTTTGCTGTGGAAGATGGAAAGAGAAGAAGAGAATCACCTGGTGGGGCTCAATTACAGTGGTAATGGGTGCATCATTGGAACACCTGTGAGTGAGATTAAGACAGAACATTATGGAGAAGATCTATGTGGTTGCCCTGACTAGGTGACACAAAATTGGAAAATATTCTCTCTACACAAAATACAAAGGAGGAGTAAAGAAAGTACTTTGTGATCTTACAAGCTGATGCATTTTTTTAAAAAAAATCTATTCTGCAAAAGAATGATAACATTCTTAAAGGGTATAATAAAAGTTAATGAGCAGAAGTGGCTATGGTGTTTAAGCAGAGGAAACAAATTGGAGTCCAGTCTAAGCTATGGAATTTCAGTGAGTGATTTTGCAAGTCACTACCTCTTATCACTATCTCTGATCGCAACCTATCCCACAAGACTGTATGGGGGGAAAAAGAGAAATTGTCATATACAGGTAGTCCTTGAGTTACAATTGTTCATTGGTGACAGTTCAAAGTTCAACGGTGATGAAAAAAAGCAACTTAGGATCGTTTTTCACACTTATGACCATGTCAACATCCTTGTGATTATGTGATCAAAATTCAGACCCTTGGAAACTGACTCATATTTATGACGGTTGCAGTGTCCCAGGGTCATGTGATCACTTTTTGTGACCTTCTGACCAGCAAAGTTAACGGGAAAGCCAGATTCACTTCATAACCTTGTTACTAACTTACCAACTGCAGTGATTCACTTAACAACTGTGACAAGAAAGGTAATAAAATGGTGCAAAACTCAGCTAACAAACATCTCAATTAGCAGCAGAAATGTTAGGCTTGGTTGTGGTTGAAAGTCGAGGACTTTCTGTATGCTATCCTGAACAATTTGCTAAACTGGAAGGTTAAAAATCCAGCAAACTATCCGAATGTTGGACACTATTGAATTGTGGCCGGATAGTTTAGTGAATTAAACAATCATATGGAAAATGTTGTGCCCCACTGTACCTTCTAACATACATAAGCCTACTTTTGAATCTTCCACCAATGTATTTTTTTAATGTAAATTATCCTGCTTTTTGGTTTTTGACTTGAGGTAGGCTTTTTAAGCATAAATTTTTATGATGTAAAGTGTTTATATGACAAATACAACACCCAGCTTTGAATAGTGAACTTCTGCAAAATACATTCAAAGATTTTTGATCAAGGAAGGATTATTTATAATAGTGTTCACGATGCTGTAAAGGCTAATGGCAGAAGGGCACCTAAATTAACTTCCGGTAAAAATTATGGTGTTTGTTTATCTAATATAAAGTTGCTTCATATCCCTGTAGTTAGCTAATTCCCTCTGCAGATGGGAATAAAGGAAAGAGAGCAAGATGGTGCCGTTTTATCATTTAAGAGCTCATTTTCAATTTACCCAAATTAATCTAGCCAGTTCTGTCCATTTCGATCAGTGTTTATTTTATTTTATTTGATTGATAATCTGTTTTCCTGTTCATGCTGAAAGAACGCCATCAGCCTACAATATAGTTCATCATGTTCATAAATTCAAATTAAATCATCCCTGACAAATATCTATTCAGGCTCCCTCAATGACATCTATTGAAATAGGGCTATCACCTTTCTTTGAACCTTATTGCTAGAATTTTTTTAAAAAACATTCAGCAGAAATCTTTCTTCTGATAACTTAAAACAGCTGTTCCATGTCCTGCATTCTGGGTTAATAGAAAAAGAAATGTGTGAGTCCCCTTCAGATACTTAAATTATATTACAATATTCCCCCCATCACTCTTACATATTTTTTTTCAAAATTAAACATAATCAGTTCAGTGGATCTTTTCCTGTTGAACTTAATTTCTAGTGCTCTGACCTATCCCTGCTGCCCTTCTTATTCTGTATTAGCCAGCAAAAATCACTATAGGTCCAGGGGGTGAGAAGACTTTCCCATTACCAATCATCTTATTCATTTTATACGGAGATGTCAAAGAGAAAGAATGAGTTGTGCGGTGGCCTAGAAGTGGAGTTCTTGCCTCACAATCAGGAGGTTGTGAGTTCAATCCTAGGTAGAGGCAGATATTTCTCTCTCTGGGCACAATGAGACTATTTGTGCTGAAAAAAACTCTGCATTGGTGACAGGAAGGGCATCCGGACAGTAAACACTCAGCGCCATTCAGTTGCCCAGACTGCACCTCGCAAGGGATTATGGGGTCATTGAAAGGAGATGATCATGATGTCAAAGAGAAAGAATCTAGCCTTGCAGAGAAAAAAATAATGTACTTGTATTATAAACCTGTGGTTCCCTCCGATATTTACGATTGATAAGATAAGTGCCAGTTTAGGTTGTCCATTCCATTTGAATTGATGTGCATCATCAAATTGAATAGAATAGAATTCTTTATTGGCCAAGTGTGATTGGACACACAAGGAAGTTGTCTTTGGTGCATAAGCTCTTATTGTACATAAAAGCTATAAGTGATAAATCAGTCTAAAGATTCAACTTGAGAAAAGGGTCTTTGCTGACTAAGACACCTGAGTTTGTTAAATTAATCAGCCAATGTGCAGTGGCAAATCGGATGGAAATTTCTCATAATCCCAATGCAATTTAATTCCTTTCCATAATGTCTATCTCAATTGGGAAATCTGGACCACTCTATAAATCAAGGTGATGATCTGACAGAGATAGGAGTCAGAGCATGTCTGTATTTGAAACGGCAAGGGCTTATTTCCCAAAGGCACAGCAAAGAGCTGTATTTTAGGATGAGCTTTGATTTGGCATATTTTAAGATTAAAGTGGGAAGGTGGAAATACATGTTTTTGGAAACATTGGTTCCTTTCTTTTAACCTTTCTAAGATCGCGAAGGTTACCACCATACTTTTTTTTTCTTTGTTTTGAAATATGTGAATATAACATGAAATAAAATGGAACAGTTCTGTTGATATTTCAGGATGAATATTTAAAAATGGATGACAGTTTTTGCAGAGAAAAAAAGAAGAAAATCTGAAAAACAGCCAGATGGTGTTTTTATTGTACTGCATGTAAAAAAGAAAGAAAAAAGAAAGAAAGAAAGCTAGACTGGACAGTTGGAGCAGTCACACATAATCATGAATTGATAATGTTTGGTATAATATGCAGGAATTTTCTCACATCCTTTTAGTTAACTCATCTCTGTAGGCGTGAATTTACTCTGATGATCCATTCAACAAAGACACAAGTGGATCTCCAGCTAATTCAAACTCACTAGTGTTTCTTCTTTTTGGATTATCTATTGACTGCATACAACACTTCCAAATGTACAAAATAGTGTTTCCAAAATTCACTGGCTGATATACACAATGCCATTATATCCTACTAATTTCTGCATGGTTTTGGGTGATCCAGTGAAATCCTTACAAACATTGTTCTTATTTTTGCCAAATTGTTTCAGTTTGTATCATCTGCAAATAGCGAGGTTTTGCAGATCAGTCATTTTGCTGATACTCAAAGTATGGAGTCTGCATGAGAATCAGCAGGCCAAAGAAAACAAATTATAGTCATACACATTAGAATATTAAAGAGGGAGAGAGGAATGATAGCAGAAAAAAGTTGCCAAATACAGAATTCTATTCTCATAGTTGATAAGAAGATGCCTATCAGAAATATCAATTGCAGCCAGTATTGCTTTCTTCAGTATAGTGGCCACTGTTGTTGTTTGTCATCCAAGAGACTAGGTTTTATCTATGCATGCACTATTACAGCAATAACAAATGGGCAAAGCTAATGTTAAGATCTTACATTGCCACCAAACAGGCATGAGAACTCTTACTGTTGAGTGGAAAGACAAGATTCTGTAAATTCAGACACATCATTTTAGGGATTTGTACTTCCTCAGCAAATCCTAACAAGAATTGCAGTTACTGTGAAAGAGATCTGAATGTGCAGAAAATTCAGTGTAACAGGACAACTAAAAATCATATTCTACGTCTCCAAAATTGGACCATGGAGTGGTTTCCCTCTTGCTTTCTCTCTCTTTTTTCTTTCTCCATCCTCTTTGTTGTCTGTGCAT
>JANHFL010004586.1:71686-81819 GCA_032468155.1 Oxyrhabdium leporinum | reverse complement strand
ATGCACAGACAACAAAGAGGATGGAGAAAGAAAAAAGAGAGAGAAAGCAAGAGGGAAACCACTCCATGGTCCAATTTAGGAGACGTAGAGTATGGCTTTAGTTGTCCTGTTACACTGAATTTTCTGCACATTCAGATCTCTTTCACAGTAATTACAATTCTTATTAAAGGAAGTCAATGATTGTCTAGCTGCAGACCAACTGGATTTTGGGATCCAACATTAGAATCTGTTTTAGATTCCTGTACTGAAACTTGCAACCACAGATCCTTCTGCTGAATTCATTTGCTGTCCATGATTTGGATAGTTTGAAGGGAAAAGGGGTAGTGTGTTCTTTCATTCAGTAATGCTTATTGCTGTTAGACTCTGTATGCTTGCCTTCATAGAGAGAAAAGTCAGGGTGAAAGGTTGGCCTGAGTTTGTGTTTGGTTAGGGGTGGGATGAGGTGGGTGGGGAATGATGGCCTTTTTTATGACTTGTGGACTTCAACTCCCAGAAATTTGGTTAGTTGAAGCCCACAAGTCATAAAGGAGCCATGGTTCCTGTCAATTTTGTGAAACATAATATAATGCACCTTTAATTGGGTGTGCAGCCTTGGCAACTTTAAGACTTGTCTACTTCAATCCCCAGAATTCCCCAGCCAGTTTCATACAATGGGTTATTGGGCTGATAGGCTGCTGTGGCTTTAACTATATGTTGGCGCCCACACATATTCCCAAAATACTCTAGACCGAGTCTTTTAGAAAGAGAGAGGGTTGGAGAGTGCTTAAGTCCTCAAATAGATTCCTAAGCGTCTATTTCCCACAACCAAACAGGCTCTAGTGATACCTACTAGAGGCTTCTGAGAAAAGTAAAATTGAAAAAAATAGTACCATGAAAACATTGCTTATTCCTAATTTCTTATGGACAAAAAAAGTTGATAATCTAGATGAATTTTCTGTGACCTGACCTAAGCTCCTTAAATCTTCATGACTTCCTTGGTGATTTGGTACAGAGCTCTGAACAGTTTCCGTACAGTCTAAGAGACTAGCCAAATAGTCCTGCAAGATGCCTCATATTAATAGTATATCCAAATAAAATGGTGGAAAATCAAAGCATCCTAGTTCTTCCCCTTCCCATGTATTAAAGTTTTCAATCTAACCCTAACCTTTTCTCAGTCTGTGTGTGTTTGTGTGTGTAAAGTTAAATAATACTGGTGAATTCAGATTTGACCCTGAACAAGCAACTTCAGGAACCACTTTCCTAACAACATTATCCATTCTTCTGAATGAAGTTTAATAAAAACCCTTTTAAAAAGCAGCTATAGCTCACTTTAGATGGTATAATGTGGTTGATGCCACTATAAATAAACAATTTTGTGCCTGAAATAAGAGTTGCTTCGTTGCCTTCGTGATGATTTTGTGCCACAAAGAAAAGAGTTCTAATGGAACTCTTGTTAATTGTGTTGCTAAAACCACATCTACAACAATTGTTTCAGCACACTGTGCCTTTTAAAATATGTGAGGCAGAGAGCACTGCGGCGAGATCGGCTCTCATGACTAAACCGACCACTGACACAGAATGCTACGAATGTTGTGCAAAACTTAGCTCACAATGACGGGGTCAAAATTCCTGGATCCCAAAGAGAGATGGCTGTTCTCAAAAAGACACCAGGAAACTGCCTTTCAGGATGGATTTGAAGGGTCCATTTTGTGTACTGAAGTTTGCAGATGGTAATGGAAGAGTTTGTCTATCTTGCTAAAATGTTCCATTAGAGAGGCTGCAGATGTCTCTTGGAAGATGGGAATCAATAAAAAAAAAAGCCATTCACAACATGTACACTGAAGTGACATAGCAAAAAGGAAAAGTGGATAGTTCAGGAGAAATCAGAGGAAGTGATTCACGCTTATACACATACACACTACTCCAGTATAGGTAGTCCTCAACCTACGTTCACAATTTCCCTTTGCTAAACAAGGTTGTGATTATGAGTTGCACCCCATTTTACAATTTTGTTTTTTGCTACGGTTGTTTGTTAAGTGATTCAGTACAGGTAACTGAATCATTCAGTCGCTAAGTGAATTTGTCTTCCCGCATTGCTTTTGTTTGTTGGAAGATGGCTTGGAAGGTCACAAATGGGATCCTGCAACTATTGTAAATACGTCACAGTTCTCGAACATCTGAATTTTAATCACATGACCGTGGAGATGATGCAATGGTTTTAAGTGCAGGAACTGGTTGCAAGTCATTCCCCCTCCCCCCCCACCATTGTAACTTTGACTGATCACTAAACGAATGGTTGTAAGTGGAGGACTACCTGCATTTATTTTGCCTTTTCTCCAAGGAATTCTTCTTGGCAAATTCTTTAGAAAGCTGAAGTCAGGTTACATCAATTCTTTAGTGTGCCACAGTATATTAGCCACAATGGATTGGTTGTGCAAAACTTTTAGGCTAGGTCTAGTCAACTGCCTATGATGTTCTGTTGATGTCATATTTCCCTCCCACCTTCCATATGATACATGCCAGGATAGGCTGAGATTCTGGAGAAGGGAGATGTTCAGGTAAATGAATGTACTAGAATTGCAGAATTATTGTTATTATCTAGAAAGTGCAATCTAAACTTCAAACTAATTTGCAACAATCTATGAAGAGGAATTGTTACCCCTCCCCACTTCAAGTGTCCCTTTGCCTCTAGTGGTATCAATACAGGTAGCCCTCAACTTACAAACACAGTTGAACCCAACATTTCCTTTGCTAAGCAAGACAGCTGTTAAGTACGTTTTGCTCCATTTCACAAGCTTTCTTGGAACAGTTGTTAAGTGAATCAGTGCAATTGCTCAGTTAGTAACACAGTTGTTAAGTGAATCTGGCTTCTCCATTGATTTTGCTTGTCAGAAGGTTGCAAAAGGTGATCTCGTGAAACTGGGACACTGCAACCATCATAAATACATGCCAGTTGTCAAGCATCTGAATTTCAATCACATGAGCATGGGGATGCTGCAATGGTCATAAGTGTGAAAAATGATTATTCAGTGCCATTGTAACTTCAAATGGTCACTAACTGAGGACTATCTATAAACCAATTTGCGCCATTACATCAGTATAATGTGTCCCGGTCTCTAGTTCACATGTATCCCTGGAAAAATTCTACAATTACCATCAGAAGTGGATGTGAAATCTTTAAAAAAAACCCACCCATCTCGGAATAGATAAAAGCATCTTTCTACCTATACAACATCTTTTAGCGGAACAGGAACACTTCCTATTTTTTGGGAGATGATATCGAGTGGCATACTGACATGGACATTTAGGATATTAATCAGCCTCCGAGGTGGTTTGCTTACATCCATATCCCAGTCTGCTTTCTTGTAGCCTTTAAAATAGACATGCAAAGGACTTGTGTAGTTGCTTCCCTGCCCAGGAGACCTAAAAGGGCTCTATTGCAGCTCCACAGAGTCTATGGAGATTCTCAATCATCCAGGTTGCTTTTTCCAAAAGGCAACCAGACGTCCTTTGTTTTTCCTTGAAGACGTTTCTCTTCTCATCCATGAACCTTCTTCAGAACTTTGGGCTCCACAGAGTCCTTTGAGTAACTGTATTAAGGAGTGCCTCCGTATGGGAAATTTGCTCATAAGCAAAGCACCCTATTGAATGTTTTGCATAAGCCAGCATGGCAGAAGCCACTGATTGGTGTCTTCTAGCTATATAAGCTGAACATCGTTAGCATCTAACAAAAATAAATCCCACAACTTCATTTGTCTTGAACATCCCACCATTTAACGTCTTTGGACGAGCATATCTTTTAGCATTAGCAGAGAAAAATATTTCATTATCTACTTTATTTGTGCTGCACATATGTTTTACAATTCTATCTTCCTCGTCCTCCCTGCTCACCCCCACCAAAATAAGCAGCCTCAATATAATTTTTCCTCATGGTGTAACTGCTCCTATTCATTTATCACTTTGACTGCCTCTTTCTGCATCCTTTTTCTAGCTCTGAAATATACTTTTTGAGATGTAGTGATCAAAGTGAGAGTGTAGAAACAGATACCTGTGTTGTTATGTTGATGACTGCAGAAGCTCTCCAACTTTAACACCGGCACAAATTGAATTCCACGAGAAAGTCAGGAAACATTATTTTAAAAACAGAGGGTTTCTGTATATTACATTGTTATTTATCTCTTGCAAATTGAAGTCTAACCTTATATCTTAGAATTACATTATCATAATAACTGACAGAAGGAACTGAGATGAAACTTGTGAGAAAACTGTGAAATTCTGAATGAACACTAGGTGGTACTCTCAGTCTGCAAGGAATAAACCCACCTGGTTGTATTTTAAGTTTACTTAGATCCATTTCACCTTTCCGCTAATTGCTCAGGTAATAAACTATATGCATTATTTGCACGATACTTTATGAAAGATATCAGATTAAGTAATTCATTTTTATGACGTTAATTGACCTTGAATTACACAATTCTTTTAATAAAGCTTGGCATTGATAAACAACTTATTTTAATCAAAATTCAATATTCATAGAGCTAATATCTTTACTTTTTATTAGGTTAATCAGAATGTTATAATTGTTGCAAGCATTGTATTTCTTGAAACTTCTTCTCCAATCCAGGATCATCAAAAGCCAGAAAAATGGAGAATAGGAAAAACAACTGGGGAAATCGTTTGAGAAATTCCTTGTATTAACTCTGTCCTTAAATGGAATGAGAAACAATTTCAAGGAACAGGATTTGAACATTTTTTACTATAAGATAGTGCAGAGCAAAGTTGAACTGCAGAAAAGGCTTGCTCTAAGGATATCTGGAGAAATAAAGTGAAACATTTTACTTTTTTAAAAAGGTTCCATGATTGTAAGTATGATCCTAGTAGTCAAACTTTTTACAAAGTAGGAAACCTATAGATAGTCCTCAACTTACAATAGTTTGTTTACTGACCATTCAAAGTTACAGCGGCACTGAAAAAAGTGACTTATGACCATTTTTCACATTTATTACTAGTGCAGCATCCCCATGATCACGTGATCAAAATTCAGACACTTGGCAACTGACTCATATTTATGACGATTGCAGTGTCCCAGGGTCATGCGATCACCTTTTGTGACCTTCCGACGAGCAAAGTCAATGGGGAAGCCAGATGCACTTAACAATCATGTTACTAACTTAACAACTGCAGTGATTCACATAACAATCGTGGGAAGAAAGGTAGAAAAATAGGACAAAATTCATTTCGTAAATGTCTCACTTAGCAACTGAAGTTTTGGACTCCATTTTGTAAATTGAGGCCTACTTATAACAAATCCCCTGGAGCAGAGGTCCTCCAACCTGTGGGCACATCCCACTACCGGGCCAAGGCTATTTGTAACCAGTCCACCTGAATGGCAGGCTGGCGTGTGCGTGCATGCACAGCCCGACTCACACGAGCGCCAGATGACACATTTGCAGCTCCACTCATGTGAGCAGAGAGTGTGCGCGCCCGCAGCTTACACAAATGAAGCTGTGCACTCACCTTCCCCTCACACAAAACCATTCCCTCTTTCCCCCACCCTTGCGCTGGGCCGCCAACCCGGAAAGGTTAGGGAATGCTGCCCTGGAGGATGGAAAACTGAACCAAAGTCAATCAGGTAGACCTTTTATTTATAAACATGGAGATAATTTATGGAGTATATAAAACACCCATCAATTCAGATCAAAATGAGCATAAAACTACTGAACGGAAGTTAGACCCTCAGCAAAATTACAGCATTTGGACAATTGGCAACGTACACGGAGGTGGAATTGATTGAAGATGTAAAATATGAAGGTTGAAGGGTGAGAGGTTATCGATGGTGGAATAGAAGAAGCTGGAGAAAGACAAAAAGAAGGAATAGGAAATAAGAGATGTGATGCTAGAGGAGAAAAAGCAGAGAGGCCACAGATTACCTGGTAAGGAGGTGGTATAAAGAGAAATCTAGATGGCTAGATGTATGACAAAGAATAATGGAGCAGAGTACAAAAGGATGTTACGTTCAGAGTGATTGGAATTAATACTTAGAAGAGAGCACAATTCGTCTTCAGTGTCAATACTGCTAAGATGGGAATGGCATTCCTAGGGATCTGGCCTTTATTTTGCAGCAACTGGAATGTGATCTATAGGTAGAGGATCATCAATTCTTCATCATGTCCAATTTGATCTCTGTTTTGGTAGTTCTCATCTCCTCACAGGGAAGAAACCAGTCAAGATGGATGTGTTTCAGGAACCCAATGAGATGTAAGCCACATTCGGCGAGACAATATGCCAATAAAGGTATTAATATAAACAATTGAATGGAACTGAATGAATGTATGAACAAATGATGCAGTCTTTTTTTTTATTGCAGGAAAAGACCGAAGGCCCATTTTACTGCATCTGATTATAGAGGGTTTTGAACCTTTTGAAATGTCATTTATTAGGCCGAATGGCATGCAGTACATTTTCCAGGAGCATTTTCCAACATTTTCTCAATGACCTTATTCTAGTATTATCCCCCCAGCAGCGACAGTACATTGAGACTTGTTTGAACAGTGCGTTGACATGTGAAAACCCTTCCCCAGAGCTTTTCCTGTTATTCTGCCTCCAACAGAGATGCTCAGAGATTTCATTTGACTTCATTTCCAAGGGAGCTGACCTGATTCACACTTCAGAAAGTAGTATGCAGATCAGAATGTAGCTATCCTTCACTGTCAAAATTCTCTTAATTTTTCAATATAGTTCTTTGCTTTAAAAAATGTACTGAACAAGGAATATTTTAGGATAAAATGTATATATTTTAAAAAGAAGTATCCAAAATCCTGGATTTTTGTGCAGCTTTTGTTAAACCTGAACATGATGCAATTAGACATAACTTGGGTCTAGTTTATGTTACTTAGCTTGGCAATGAAACATCTGTAAGAAAACAAGCAAGAAAGCACCAAGGACCCCATAGCAGCAGCTCAACCCCGAGTTACAAATATTCTCTTCTATCAGTCCCATAATTTGTCTCCAGTGTCCCAATGGTTTCCCCACAGAGGGCAGCATAAACTCCATTTGAATGCACCCAATGAAAGAAAGTGCATCATTTCTTTGGACAACTATTCTACTGTTAAACTCCTCCTTGGTTGCAGCCAAAGGAAATCTTAGAATATCTGTTTACCTTAGCAGCGGAAACTAATTATACTTATGTAGCTCTTAGAATGATTTTATATAGTGCCTTAAAGGTATATTTTCCACGCTCACTTATTTGATTTTGGGAATAAATGTGGTACACTTGTTTTTTAAGAATTTAAAAATCTGTAGAGGGCTTTAATTGTGAAAGGGTTAGTGATCAAATGCCTGTTTCACTTTTTTCTTTGAACACATTCTCAAGTAGCATCAAGCACCTGCACATTAGGGTTTTCCCTTCCTTTCAGTCTATCATTCCAACCACACCATAAAATAGGGGAAATGGAGACAGTGATTGACCTAGAGCCATCCAATAAGGTCCATTGCTGCATGACAATATACATCAGTTTCCCCATTTAGAGCTCAAATAGCTTCACTACTTTAATTCTATGCCAGTATATTTTTCTATTCTGATTGATCTAGACATATAATTTACTACCCAGGCAACAACTGTTGACAACAGATGCTCTACTACATTGTAAAACTTTTGAAAGTCTTACCTTGTTCTATTCTTTCCCAATTTGTTGTTATATAGATTTTGTTTAGAGAAAACCTAATTTGCTAAACTTTCAATGGTTTTCCAGGTATGTCAATATAAATTGTAGCCCTATCTCCATTTTGGGGTATGATATCACACAGCTTTGAGGTGAAAGATTCCATCAAAACACAGTTCTTGAAGCCAATTGATTGTAAGAATTTATTCCCAGACTGATACAGCTTCAAGTCACCCTTATGTAAGCAAGTAACTATAAATCTTTATATTATCAGTGAAAAGTGCCATCTCCTCACCAGTTCATTGGAAGGCTGTTAGGAATAGAATCAGAAAGCATCCATTCTAATACATTACGTGAGACTATGTTGGTTTTAGTTTGAAAATAGTTGAATTGCTGGAAGTCTTGTAAACCCATCCCATGCTTCTGTGTGAATCCTATTGAAAAGAACTTTGTGAGAAATGTACTTGAAAAAGAGTCACTTTTCATTTGGGCAACTGCCAAAGAGTCTGGCATTGTTGGTTATGGAGATGTATGAGGAACAACCACATGTACAATCCTAATTTTTTGTCTAATGATTCCTGCTTAATGACTGAATTAATGACATCTATAAAGCACTTTATCCCAAGTACAGGTTTAAAAAGAACTGATGGCCAGTCAACCTCCACATCCATCAGTATGAGAATTGACTGGTAGATGTTGAAAGCTAGAGAAAGAACATTTTCCAATTGCAACATTTTTGGAAAGAAAGTTGGAGCTTAATGAGAGACAAGGCATGTGTCAAGATTCTTCTTGCTGGAAGATTTTCAGCAGCTCTTATTTTCTCAAAGTCTAGCTTGCTTTGTCTGTGGAGATTCTCAATCATCGAGGTCATGGCTGTCCCGAAGGTGCTTTTCCAAAAGGTAACTGGACTGTGTTTTTTTTTTCCTTGAAAACATTTCACTTCTCATCCAAGAAGCTTCTTCACTTCTGACTGAATCGTCTGGAAAGGAAGGATTTATATTTATGAATATTTATATATTCATATCAATCCTTCCATTCCACACCATTAAGTCAGAACTGAAGAAGCTTCTTGGATGAGAAGCGAAATATTTTCAAGGGAAAAAAAACCCAAGAAAGTTTTGGAAAAGCACCCTTGCGTCAAGGTGCATTTTTCCAGACTCTGTTTTGTCCCAGTCCTTTTGTTGTCCTGGGTTGAATCTTCTGGATATCTCATTTTGGGTGATCAGAATTGCTTTGAGGAAGCCTTGATCACTATTGATAGTAATCCCAAAGGTACTTTTTCAAGAAACAACTGGACTTTCTGGTTTTTCCCTGAAGACGTTTCGATTCTCATCCAAAAAGCTTCTTCAGCTCAGAATCATCCAGGTCATGGGACAAGCATGACCTGGATAATTGAGAATCTCCAAAGACATATTGATAGTAATGTTTGCTGGGAACAGGAGTCTTATAACATTTTGAATTATTTCTCAATTTTTTTTACTATTTACTATTTTGTTTATATGATCTAGCATTATCTCTCTCATTCTTTGCATACTATTTATCAACATTTATGATAAAGTGATAAAATAAACAGAAGCTGTGATGATGTGGCAGATGTGATATTATTATGGATGATGTGTTGAGTATAATTATGCAATACACCATATCAGGAAAAGCATTCTAGCATTACATTCTTAAAAAAAATATATATCAAGATTTTATTTAAGCTTTCATTACCTGCTTTGCTCTTCTTGCTTATATGACAGATGATTGTCAGTCATTGCTTGGTTTAGAAGCCCTAAACCCTTCATGAAGCCCATCAATCGAAGAGAGCAAAGCATGCACCAACATTTTGTATGTATTAACTGTAGTACTGAAGCGGGTAAAGGTAATATTGAAGCAGTACTGATTATGCTTATATATAGATGACTATAATTGGATCATTATATGCTTTTAAATGCATTTATATAGGCACCATTTCAACAAACATCCAGCACATGTATTGGATTGATACCACAGAAATACAGCAAATTGATTTAATTAAAATTGTTGAATCAGTAACTGTAATAGGATCAACTCTAATTTAAACTCACCCAGCCCAGAACATTTTCACTCATAGAAAACTTTGCTTAAATATACAATTTGGAGGAAGAAATAATAATAATAATAAACAACAACAACAACACTGTGCTGGTAAAGGTCAAGGCAGAAACAATATTTCTCTCAATTTTAAGATGGTAGTTTAGAAAGCACTTTGGCAACTAAATTAAAGTATGTGGGTCCTTATATTGGGAAACCTGAAGCTGAATGTTGAACGCTCTACTGGATATCACTACGTTTTTATATAATACATGTATATACCCAGCCCCCCCCCAAAAAACGTGTCATATATAACCCCTTTTAGGAATTTCTGCAAGAAAAAAAGGAGAGGAGAGGAGCTAAACCACAAGGACATTGAACATTGCCATCTCCTGGATGGAGGTTGTACATCCACCCATGACCGATCCTGGGGGG
>JANHFL010004586.1:30960-42611 GCA_032468155.1 Oxyrhabdium leporinum | reverse complement strand
GGGGCATGAAGGGGCAGGGCCAGCCAGAATCTTTCCTACTGGTTCGCCCAAACCAGCCCAAACCGGCTGAATCCCACCACTGGTATATACATATATATTAATACATTTAAACAAGAAGATAAAAAATTAACTCAAATTAATATAAAGTAAGGGGTAAAAAAGAAAAAGAAAGAAATCAAAGTAGAAGCAAAAAGTGCAAGAGAAAAAAACCACTGTTGAAGAAAAATAAAAAGAGAAAAGATACAAAGAAATAGCTCCTTTTATTCTTCACAGCAGTTTTAAGTACAAATATATTTAACCCCTCTCTCTAAAATTGAATCATATTACTTTTCTTCCTATAATCTGTCCTATCTAATCATCAAAAGCATAAATCACAAGTTTCACAAACCAGCATTTGGGTTTCCTGTGTCAGATGAAGAGAGCACATCTTTCTCCTTCTGTCCTGGCCACTTTTTACAGAGTCGCGATTGAGAGCATCACTGTTTGGTTTGGTGACAGCAATGCCTCTGATAGAAAGTCCATACAGAGAATGGTAAGGACAGCTGAGAAGATTATAGAAAGATCACTTCCCACTATTCAGGATACTGCTTATAAGCGCTATGTGCTCAGAGCTAGAAGCATTGTTAGAGACCCCACCAAACCCACTTCATAGTCTGTTTCTGTTGCTCTCCTCTGGGAGGAAGTTTAGAAGTATCAGTAGCAGGGCTACTAGATTCTTTAACAGCTTTCTTCCTTATGCCATCCGCTTTGTAAATTCGCAGGATGCTTTTCTCCCCACCATGTATATGTATACATTCAAACTAGAGTGTGATGTTTCTCTGTGTCATATCTGCATGTGTATGTGGGTATATGCATAATGGTTATCCTTTGAGAGCTGAATGCAACAAAATCTCATTTTAATGTATGCTAATTAGTGTACATTTAAAGTGACAATAAAGTTTTACTCTATTCTTCTATTCTATTTGTTGATTTTTCCCCCCCTTTTTTATTTCAAAGTGTGATTTCCCATTTAAGTTATGTTTTTGCTACCAACACAGATTTACAGACAATAAATGTATTTTGGATGGGCACATCAAATCTCTAGAAAAGAATGCTCTTGTCCACACTTATGCAAACATATAAATTCATGTCCAACTATACTTTTGGAAAAGCGTTTTTCATAAATAATGTCTCTATCTGAAACCTTGTGCTGTATGAAGAAGAAAAGGATTGTGTGAACTGGCAGAAGTTATATTGTGTTATAGTCTAAGCACAATTTGGCCCCAATTCAAGGGCTTGATGAGCAGAGTGAAGGTGAGAAACTCGAGATATACTATATCTAACCATTTTGCCTTAGGATTAACTATGATTAAGAAAGGCTGATTGGTCTAGGGAGTTATTGAAGCTTATTAAAATTTCACTGCTATGGGAAAGAAATATGAGTAGATTCCCGAATTCCTCAGAACCTTTCCTCACAGCAGTATGAGAGATTTCTATTTATTTTAAATTGGATCCATATAATCTCATTACAATAATTGATGTTTCCATCTCTGCCACCTGAAAAACCAATATTGAGCAATACCACATTTCTGCTTCAGGCAGGAAAGAAGCAATGGGGTGCCTCTTTGGATGCAATAAGACTATTGTTTTCCTCATTAGTTGAAAATGCAACAAAATAAAGAAAACTTCTGGATTAATAAAGAGAGCTTACTGGGCAGATGGGGGAAAGACCAACATATTTTCTTATGCACAGGGATCAAAATAATTAAAGTTTGATCTCCTCAAAGGTAAATAGATAGCTGGAAAAACCGGACACTGAGAAAGACGGAGAAAAAGAAGATAGATATTTAAAATTATGGATTTGGAGTCATTTATTAAGAGGATTGTAGACTGCCAAAAGAACCAATTAAACAGCAAAAAAACCTCACCTACTTTGGACAAATGATATAAGCAGAAAATGGACAAGGAAAAACATTGCTGGGCAAACTTGAGTAAAATAGAAGAGAATGAACGAAAATAGTGGATTAATAGAGTCAAAGGACATTCAATTCCTTTGTCATTCCTAAATGTAGGCTAACATCAAATCTGATTTTATAGCCTTTGGTTTCTGACATTTACCAGAAACCACTATTATGTAGGACACTAGAAATCTGTTGTGTCAGACTATAGAAAGTAGAAGTGGTCTTCTTTGAAAAATAATACTTCTTAAAGAAGGACCTTTTAATACTTGAACATTTTTCTTGAAAGAAATCTCTGTTCATGGAGCAGTTTCTGTTCCTGAAACTGGGACATATAATCTTTTCTCACCATTGCATTGGCCATAGAAAAATCTAATGAAATTGTAGGCTATTTATTGAATGAAAAGTATGCTCCCCATGTTTTTGGAGAGCTATGTGGATGTCCTTAATGTTTGCTTGGAAGATTGTTACAAATCCCTTTAATAATCCATTGGGTAATGAAGTGCAGAATATCAGATTCTTACGTAGTTCCTGGTTTTAATTGCTGTCTATTGGACAGACCCTTTTTCAGTCTGAGTGATAGCTGAAAAGCCCATCCACTTAGCTTATAAGTGGAATATTGATGGCAGCAGCAGAGCGGGCCACCTTTGATTAAAGTTTTCAGTAGTTAGGAGGTTCTTTGATTAATGTTACTAGTAGATTAAAATGACAATAGCACTTATACTTATATACCGCTTCACAGTGCTTTATAGCCCTCTCTAAGGAGTTTGTAAACTCCTTAGAGAGCATATTGCCCTCAACAATCTGGTTCCTCATTTTACCAACCTCAAAAGGATGAAAGGCTGAGTCAACCTTGAGTTAGGGTTAGCTTGCAATGCAGCATTCTATCCACTGCATCTAACAAACAAAGCAAGTCTTAAAGAAGAATGTGTAACCCAACAAGAACTGGCTCAAATCTGCCAAGGATGCTGATTAGTGACTTGCGACTCATTATAACGGGAAAACCCCACCTCCCGAATACAAGTAGTCCTCAACTTATGACCACAATTGAGCCCAAAATTTATGTTGCTAAGTGAGAAATTTGTTAAATGAGGTTTCCCCTGTTTTACGACTTTTCTTGCCAGATTTGTTAAGTGAATCACTGCAGTTGTTAAATGAGTAACATAATTGTTAAGTGAATCTGGTTTCCCCATTATCTTTTCCTGTCAGAAGGTTGTAAAAGATGATCACATGACCTCAAGACATTGCAACCATCATAAATGTGAGTCAGTTGTTCAACATCCAAATATAAATCACATGACCATGGGGGATGCTGCAATGGTCAGAAATGGGAAAAAATGGTCATGTCACTTTTTTCAGTGCCGTTGTAACTTTGAACGGTCACTAAATAAACTGCTGTAAGTTGAGAACTACCTGTATTTAGATGAGTATTAAGAAGATCATACTAAGAAATTATGGGATGTTACATGCTACATGTCAGAGCTACTGGCCTGTGTGCTACATCAAAGATGTGTCAAATATTTTAATGAAAAAACTCACTCCAAACATATGGTTGAATTATACGTAAAGTAATTTTTCACCTTTTTAAGCTGCCCCTCTCCTGGATGAGGTGCCCTCTCTACTTATGTGCATAAATAAAGAGCAGAATTTAATCTACTTAATCTATGGATGTCTATTTGGGCTGAACAGGTACTGCTAGCATTTATGGCTAATAACATGATCAGATTCATGTCTCTTGACCCATGAGGAATAGACACAGATTCAAGTTTGCAAGCTCCAAGGAAACACTTGACAAAATTTATTTGTTTGTTTATCTCCTGCCTGTTTATTTTTACAAATAACCCAAGTTGACAAACATAGCCGACACACTTTCCTCCTCCTATTTTCCCCACGACAATAACCCTGTGAGATGAGTTGGGCTGAGAGGAGTGACTGGCCCAAGTTACGCAACTAGCTTTCATGGCTAAGGAGAGATTTGAACTCATTGTCTTCTGGTTTCTATATTGGTGCCTTAAACATTAACTAAACTGATTCTCATGCAGGATCTACAATATAAATAAAAATGTTACCTACCTAGAGCCCACTGGACCAAACATCGCATATTCATGAAGAATGGTTTTGGAGGGAAGGAAAAGTCACTAAAATTACTGGAACTATTGGCCTCCACATACAATATATGGGGAAGGGATATTAGGTGTGGAGGTGAGCACAGATGTTAAAACAGCAGACCGATCAAACCCACATCAGAAGCATGTCTGTTTGAACCACAGTTGAACTCTAGTTTATGTAATTTATAATCCCAGATAAAGGGATACATCCTTGGAGGCTGCAATCATACTCAAGAACGACCAGATAATGATTTAAATGCATAGTTGTACATAAACAATATTTATTCCCAGAAGGATCTCCTGTGCTTGAAGTCTTATTGCTTGGGGATACAACACATTCTCTGCATACCAAAATTCCCAAATAGATTCCTTGGTATCTCCCTATAAATCTGGAAAGTGTCATATTTGAGACATTGGAGATATATTTCAGGTCAATGTGAACCAGCAATTGCTATTAGTATATTGTTGAGATCTCTTAAGAATTTTGATCCCTTCATTCAATGTTCTGCAAAAACTCACCAAAACTCATCAGTCCTTTGAGGCATGGTGGTTTAATAGCATAATGATGCTGGAGATGGCTTCAGCTCTGGCAGTTCAAGCCCCAATACTGTATGGGAGGGCGAGCTCCTGTCACTCACCTCAGCTTCTGTCCACCTAACAGTTTGAAAGCATGTTCTATGCAAGTAGATAGATAGGTACCACTTTGGTGGGTACAAGACCAGGTTCTCTGTGCAGTCAGAGTCCTGATGGCTCTGAAGCTTCCCAGTTGTGCCCATTCGGGAGGCAACTTCAGGAACGGAGGGGGCCTTGGGTGATGCTGCAGGAAGAAGTACTCATCCTTCTCTCTGGCGTGAAGCCAGCTCGCTATCATGTGGCACACCTTGGGACGTGCACAAGCATTTCCTCTAACAGGGCTGGTACCTTGGCAAGCCAAACTACTACTCTGCAATAGCATTGTGGTCTCCTGGCTGCCGTAACAATGTCATACGCTAACAACAATAACAACAACAACAACTAATCTTTTATTGAAGAAATGGAAATAATCTGACTCTTTAAAACAAGTGAGTAGGAGAAAGCGAAATCTATCCAGCCTGAGGAAACTTGGAATGCTTAGTTGTTCAATGTTTGTATCAGAATCCCTGCATATGAACAATTAGTATCACCACTTTCTTTTGACAAGTTGCCCTGGTTTAATAATTACATTCCCAAAACAGACAATATAGCTTTACCTATGGTGAAAAAGCTACAATTTTTGAATATGACCAGTGCCATGATGAGAAATATGCTGTTTTTTAAAAAATGTACATATTTAAGCTCTTTTAAAAATAAACATTTGTGTTACTTTTAAAAAACCAAAGCCATAGCTTGAGGAATAGTAGATCTTATGAGTATCAGTACAAAGTCCGATGGTAGCAGTATTTAGAATAATACTTTGTAGTAGCTTTCATATCCTAGTTTTGATACTTTATAGAACATTTTTTATTTTGCTTTACTTATTCACACCATATATTTCAACTAATGGTGGGGTTTTCTTTAAGGATAGAGTACCAGCTTAAATTTGTTCCTTTAACTAAAGCATTTATCCTTCTTTCTCAAATGCAGCAACATGGATTCCAGAGGAATTCCAAATACTTGGAGCAAAATTATCCCAATTCTGTATCTTCCACCAATTCATTTTAAAAACTCAGTTTAAAGAGTTGGTATGAATGTTACAGCTTGTTTGTTGATTGGGATCTGAATTATTTGAGGGACCACCATGGTTTATATAAATCGTCTTCCTTAATTTACTCACAGAGGTGGCATTCAATCTGTAGCCTTCAAAGATATGTGTTTTTCCAGTGATGGATGGCTAAATAATTAGGCTAAATAAGGAATTCTCTCAAAAAATAATAAATTTAGCTTAATTATTTTCAAGTAGGCTTTAAACAAGCCACCTTGTTCTTTTTATCCCACGCATACAAAAGGTGCACTGTGACACTGCAATGTTACAATAAATGCTTGCCCCCCTCCAGAAGATGCAATTGATTTTGATCATACTTTTATTGCTATCAGTTTCTCATAAAAGAAATTGTTTGTTGGTTTGTTTGCTAAATAATATTATATGCCTGCCCATCTAACCAATGAAATCTGGGTGGCAAAGACAAAAACATAATGCATAATCTAGATAAATTAAAAACCAAGCAAGAATTAGATTTAACTTTTAATAGGCATCACTTGAGGGTAGAAAAAGCAAAGGGATTGGGAAATACCTGTATTTGGTCCTGGGTCGTCCACAGGCTGAGCCTCAGTTTTAGGGTTCGTGCCTTCAAAACCAGATATGTTGGCAAAAATAGTGCAAGTGAAACAGAGTTAATAACACCTGATAAGAAAGACAGGTCAACTTGGAAGCAGCATTAGAAATGTGCAAATGATTTAATATTCAAATTGGTGATATATTTCGAGAGTACAGGTAATCCTCAGTTTACAACAGTTCATTTAGTGACCGTTCAAAGTTACATACAGCACTTAAAAGCTGACGTGCCTTTAGTGACTTATGACTATTTTTTGCACTTATGACCATTACAGTATCCCCATGGTCAGGTGATCTAAATCAAACTGCTTCATATTTATGACAATTGCAGTGTCCCGGGGTCAGGGGTCATCTTTTGTGACCTTCTGACAAGCAAAGTCAATGGGGAAGTCAGATTCACTTAACAACCTTGTTGCTAACTTAACAACTGCAGCAATTCACTCAACAACTGGGGCAAGAAAGGTCGTAAAATGGGACAAAACTCACTTAACAACTGTCTCCCTAAGCAACATAAATTTTGGGCTCAATTATGGTCGGAAGTTGAGGACTACCTGTATCTATTCAAAAGCTGATCCACATATAATTCATTTATGTTAGCTTAGCCCTTTGACATGATGACCTAAAATGATGCAAGAATAAATTAAAAGTATTTTCTGTCTACATCAGAAGTAGAAAAATGACCTATTTCAAACTTCTGACATGGAATGCAATGCTCAGGCTTTCTAATTTGTATCGTGCTGGCTAATTATAGTAATGGGATGAATTGAACAATAGCTTGTGTCATCTGTCCATCTTATAGATAACACAGCATGAATTCCTTGGGCGCTAACCATTTGCTTTCTTTGCAGCAATCATTTCTTGGCAATTAAATAACCCAACAAATCATCTGTCACTCTTGATGTCTGCATAGAATCGGTGCTCATTATTTTAATCAAATGTATCTTTTCATTTCAGCCAAAGAAGGAGATCTGCCAACCCAGTGGCTTGGTGAGGTGTCAGAAGTGTTTTGTGATGTAATGCCAGGAGAAAGGCAACAACTAAAAACAAAAATAAGGTTGGATAAAATTTATTTACATTTATGTGTGCCTGCTGGCTTCCCACGAAACTGTCAGCAATCCCAGTTATGGCAAACTTGATGTGTTTTATTAGCGTTGGGCTTTCATAATTTTTATACCATAGGTTTTGATCATATGGATGTCTCTAGATAACGGATTGTCCTTTGCAGGTTTCCAAGGACTGTCCTTTGACAAGTAGACCCATGATTCCCCCCAGTGATTTCTAAACCTCCATTCCTATTATTAATGGATGCATGAATGAAAAGATAAGATTTCTGCAGCTGCTTGGTGGAACATTTTTCTATTGTGTCATTGCCTTTGTTCTTTTGTAGCATTTGACTTGTGCTAATTATTAAGCTATTAATTGGATTTTAATTAGGCATTATTAGAGTTTACTAAATTCTGAAAAACCTTTTGAGAGTTCCCCTCTCCATTCACAAGCATGCCTAACTGTAAGAGATTAAGTATTAGCCTAGTTGACAAATCACATAGGTGAACTACTGAGAATACCCAGAATATAATTCTGGAGTCTTTCTTTGCATTAGTCCTATAAAGCTATATGACTTTAGATAATCTTGTGGAATAGATGATAGATTTAAAAATATATACATAGAGAAATATCAGTATATATTAGGCAACATATAGCAGGAGAATAATTATGTGCATGTCTGCTTAGAAGTCAATCCTACTTCTGTTGATGGATTTTAATTCAAGTTATAAACACACAGAGCTGCAGCCGAATATAAGCTACAAAACATATTCCTGTCTGGAGGAGTTTATAGACAAGAAGTATAGAGAGCATAGGCAGAATCTATGTAAATACAACTACATATGATCTGAAGCCTGATTTCTATGTCAAGTCAGGATTAAAGAATAACGGGATACTCTTCTTTGGGGCAGCCCTTAAATAATGGAAGGCTGCTATCATGTTGCCCCTAGTTCTTCTTTTCACTAGACTAGCCATACCCAATTCCTGCAACTGTTCTTTGTATGTTTTAGCCTCCTAATCATCTTTATTGCTCTTCTCTGCACTCTTTCCAGACTATCAACATACAGTGAACTGTTGTAAGTCGAGCACTACCTGTATATCTGTAATGATGTAGTTACCACTTCTATCCACACATGATTAGAACTGATCCTAAGAAAGATGGCAAATGACCAGTAGAAAATAGGGCAAGAAAAGATGATCTCATACAGGGAAGGCTGTTCACTGCAGTTCTCTTTTCTAGGGACTCCTCTAAAAGATAATACTCATGCTAAATTAAATAAATAAATAAAATAAATAAAGACTGCTGAAAACTCTGTAGAACTGCAGCCCCACTGAAATGGGTTGTTGATGATAAGGATGATGAACCAGGTCTCTTGGGAAAGATCTGGAGAAGTTCTAATTTATTCTCAGTCAGGCTTGTTCCAAGCTTGTTAACAACCTGGAGCAGAGGTCAGGATATTTGTGTCATTATTTTATTTAGTTTGTGGTTTCCAGGGCTTTACTAGGATGAAGTTTTATATAGAATAAATATTTTATTTTGTTCCCCATAAAAATGAAACAGTGGGCAACTTAATCACCTTTTAAGTACTGCAGAAGCCATGAAAAATGCAGCAGTCGCAACCTCTGATATTAGTTTCTTTGAAGAAACTAATTCCTGTAAGGCACAGTTTTTCTGTGGTACCCTTTAAATTAAAATTGCTGACAACTTAGATTTGCATATTGGATAACCTGATGCTCCTACCTTCTCCATCTTGCCCCACAGAAGATACATAATTCCTCCTCTCAATCCCTACCGCTCAAATTCAGAGAAACTATTGAGTGAGTTATAAATTTATAGAGAGACAGAAAGTGATGTTCTGAATGACTTCAAAACATGATCGCTTCTGCATAAAAAGCCTCTAAATTTTAATCACTGAATAAATCATCTGGGTAGAGGTTGACAGTAACATAATGGTATATGAGAGCTGGGGGCTGAGTTCAGAACAGTCTTTCAGATGCTTATTTTTAAGGATGATTTTTGTGTGTGTGCTGTGTCTATTTCTCTATTTCTCTCTAATATCTCACCTTGCTGCTCTCTTGTTTCTCCATTATTAACCTGTTCGATTTTGCTGCAGTTGTTTAGTTGCTAGTTGATTGTTTTTGACAGAAAAGGGGCCTTAGAAAATGTAGCTTGGGCAAAGGCTGTTGCCAATCATTTCAAAAATTGCTTATTTTGAAGTTAATGTCTGAGTGAAACAAGGGACACACTTCTCTAAAATAGATTTTTTGGGGGGGAAAATCAGACTCTCCTTTTATAGCCTAAAGCTGTGTTTCATAAAAGTGTGAGTCGTGACCCCCATGGCGTTAAGGGTTGTCAGGATCATCCTTTTATTTGTTTCTGAGCAGACTTACTAGTTTGAGGAACAGAGGAAACGGAAAGAAGGAAGGAAAGAAAATGACTTTGATTGTTATTTCATTGACAATGAACTGAGAGAGAGAGAGAGAAAGAATCCCAATGTATAGCCTGGCAGAGTTTTTGCAAACTGTGGTGTTGTAAGAAACGTAAAAGAGAAACTGATTTACTGCAAGGATACCCTCTTTTCTTTTCTTTTCCCCTCCTGATTTTAGTGAATGCAGTGTCCAGCTTTAAAAGGAAATTAAAGATTTCAGGAATTATGCAAAAGTAAGCAAGTTCCTCCTTCCTACTAAAACAATACAGTTTTGTTTGTAGATGTTTCTTTTTGGTATTTCTAAGGAATACATTAAATATATTTATTAGAATGTATTAAATTATTTTAATTTATACTACTGCTCCATTGCTGTTTTCTTGACAAGATTGATTGACTGATTGTCTAACTTTAACTTCAATGAAACAATTAGTTTTATCATCTGTAGGGAAGGAATAGACTTATCATAATATTCCAAAATTTGAGAAGCTTTGCTTTAGAGGTTGGATATGTATCGTCATTTTGAGTTTAAACCAGGATCAGACTATCCCTTGTTGGGTCTCTGTTCAGCCCCATCCAAAAATCTTAACCTAAGTTTCTTGAGAGTAGAGAATGACTGCAAGTCATTGATGTTACTCATTTGTTTAAAATCTGTTTAAATATCTGCCAAAATGAAGGTTCCCCCAAAGGTTTACTTATTCTGGAATCTTGTGTGATGTAATGCAAGTAATACTGCAGACTTTCATGCTATACAGATAGTCCTGAACTTACAACCATTCATTTAGTGACCATTCAGAGTTACAGTGGTACTGAAAAGAAAAGACTAATGACTGATCCTTGCACTTATGATGGTATGCCCATAGTCACATGATTAAAATTTGGGCACTTGACAACTGACATGTATTTATGATAGGTGCAGCATCCTATGGTCAAGTGATCACCATTTGTGACTTTCCCTTCTAGTATCTGACAGGCAAAGGCAATAAAATGGAATAGAATGTTCTTTATTGGCCAAGTGTGATTGGACACACGAGGAATTGGTCTCCGGTGCATAAGCTCTCAGTGTACATACTAGCAACAAAGCTGATAAATCATAAATCATAAGATACATTCATAAATCACAAAATACAACCAACAAAATCACAGTCATAAAATACCAATTGAAGTAAGTAATGGGAAAGATGAAAAGGATAATTGTAATGCAGTTAGATATACCTAATGGTTAGATAGCCTTAGACATAAGAGAGTGCTGTGGGAATTGCGTGTTTAGCAGAGTGATGGTATTGTGTGTATGGGGGGGGGGAACTGTCTTTGTGTCTGGTGGTTTTGTTATGCAGTGTGCCCTACAGCGGGGTCCTGAGGGGCAAAGTTGAAACAGTTTATGTCCAGGATGTGAGGGGTCTGTAGATATTTTCTCAGTCCTCTTTCTGGCTCATGCAGTATACACATCCTCAGTGGAAGGTAGGCTGGTTGGGGAAGTTGCATTCACTTGTTGACCTCACAATTCAATTAAGAATTCCAGTGATTCTCTTAACAACTGTTGCAAAAAAAAGTTGTAAAATTGGGTGCGACTCACTTAATAAATGCTTTGCTTAGCTACAAAAGTTCTGGATCCAATTGTAGTGATAAATTGAGAACCACCATTGCAAATGAGTCAGTAATAGCATGCATACAGTTTGGAAAGCTTTGTTGTTTCACGTGTTCCCAATAGGGAGGATTTCAAGGGATAACAGGTGCTCCCCTTGAACTATTTCCTGTTATCTAATTTGCACATATCTATCTATCTATCTATCTATCTATCTATCTATCTATCTATCTATCTATCTATCTATCTATCTATCTATCT
>JANHFL010004585.1:40737-52486 GCA_032468155.1 Oxyrhabdium leporinum | reverse complement strand
GTGGTGTTTCGGGGGGGGGTCGGGTCTCCGAGGTGGGTGGGAGAAAGGGGAGAATTAAAAACGGGGAGGGGGCTTGGAAGAAGCAGGCGCGTGGGGGCCGTCGGGACGGGAGGGGGTACTGTGGGGAGATGCCAAGCGGGGGGGGGGGACGGGACCCTGGGTTTCATAAATATCCACCACCCCCCAGCTGAAAATGAAATGCAAAAATTTGGCTTAATATTGGAATCGATTCCTTTTGTGTGTCTAATCCCATTTGGCCCAAATCAAGAATTCTATTCTGTTCTTTCTTTGAAGGCTGTTTTAGTTCAGGCTCCAACATTGGCACATGCCATTGTAAAGTAATAACCGTAATAATCATAAAACCAATAACCACTGTAATAATCATATTGGTGAAATCTTTATATATATATATATATGTATATGTATAAACGGAACTGCTGGCGAACCGTAGCTGTTCCATTTTAAAAGCAGAAAAGAAATAAGTCCTCTCTGCCCGCCATCGACTTTCTTCCGTGGGTTTCCCCCCTTTTTTCCCCTCTCAATTATCCCGAGTTTCATTGCTAATTCTTTGGTTATCTTTTTTAAAAAAATGCCTCCGGGGATTAATTTAATCCTTCCGCACCCTTCCTCTAGATCGGAGTTCTCCCTCCCCCCCCCCAAATTATAAAACTGCCTGTATGTGTGTGTGTGTTTTTGTGGGTATATGTGGGTGTTGCAAGGGAGGTGTTTTTAAATTTTGGAAAGCCCCCATACATCGTGTGGGTATTTAAAGAAGAGTTCTTTAGAGAGAGGTAAAACTGCCTAATCAAACACACGCACATACAAACACAAACACACAGTCTGTCTGTCTGCCTGCCTTCGGATTAAGAAAGAGGGAGAGGAACGTTTTAATTTTAGATCTGAAAGTAGTGTGGAGTTTTGTTTTTGTTTTTTTTTGTTTAAGGGAAGGTATTCAGATTCTAGGCGTCCTCTTTTATTTTTCAAGCCAACAAGCTAGGGAGTCCTAATTAATATATATCTCCATCTTCAAGTCTTCTCTAGAAAAAAAATTCTTCTTCAACTGCACTTCCAGATCAAAGTTAGACACCTCTTGTAGTTTTGGCTGACAGGAATATTTATATATATATATATATATATATTCTGAACATGTCAGAAATTAGAAAAAAATGGGCATCCGGCAAAACTCAAAATATGTGGGGGTGGGGAGAGGCTTACACACATCTTTTTTAGAAAGTTTGCTCTGAGCTGCAGTGAAAAAAACACAATGTTCTTCTCTGGAATTATTGTTGGTGATATGTGTTTGCCAGGCCAGGGAGGAGGGAGAGAATTGTGAGTATTTAAAAAGCAACTTATTTAAGGAGGTAGGAAAAGTTTAAGACTACCACCCAAAGGATATTTTAGACCATGAGATTTGTGGTATGTAAAATGTGGATATTGGAGAAAAAAAATCTTATTCCTCCTTCTTAAACTAAGGCTCTGCATTTATTAAATTATAGTAAATGTCTGGGTGTATTAACTGGAGAGAAATTTTTCAAGCATCCTTGCTTCTGTGTATAAATTGGGACACTCTGAATCTTAAACCCCTTCTATTGCATTAAATCAAAAAATATTAAATCCAGGATTTTTTGCACAATTGTTTTAGTTTTAGCCATTATAAATTTTTCTGTCCTTGGTTTTAAGCATTTTTTTTTCACTCCAAGTCAGTCAGAAGAATTAATTTTCCTTCTCCATTTTTCTCCAGTCCCAAATGTTTATGCCTTGTAGTGCTGGTCAGCTTTAACCCATGGCAAAAAGGATGAGCCAGGATTAGGTTAGAGGCTTAACCAGGTCAACCATAAACCTTGGCTAATTCTTTTAGCATTATGTATGAGACTATCTTGAATTGGAGAGGGGAGGTTGAAGTTAGATACAGAAATGTGTCATAATGGTCAAAAATAGTGAAACATATCAAAAGAGAGACAGTAATAAATAAATGATTTTTGATAAAACTAAACCAAACCCACAGAACTTCCCCATATTGAAGGCAACAAATGTTCTGGATTATTTAAGTCATGGGCGTTTATGTCCAATGCTGTTTTCTCTCCGAGAAGGGAGAAAATGATTATTTTGGAAAAGAATTGCAGATCCCTTACTGTAAAAGGAGCACTGGTGAAGTCCCCCTATTCACCCATCCAATTCCTAGTATTTTAAATCCCACTGCACAGACCTTGTATGTTACCTCTCAAATAATTATCAAGGCCCATTATGGAATAAAAGCTTCAAGTTATGTTTTCCTCTGCCTTAGTGTAGTATTCCCTGTTATTTAAAAAAAAAAGTTGTACTCATTTCTGTACTGTAGAGCATTTCATGCAAAACTTGAGTAAAAGATTCTTATTCTTTTTCCTCCTCTCTTTTTAAGAACATAAACAATCCACCACATTATTTTAATTAAAGAAAGTTTATGGATTAACAAAGGGACACGTACGATCGCTAATTTTCATCTGCCCTAACCAGAAAATTAATGGCACGGGATGATGGGAGATGCAGCCCACAAATATCAGCTTGTGACTTCTGCATTTCTGTATAAGAAATAGCGAAATCACCTCTTTTGCTTCTAAGCGAGTGTAAGGAATTTATATCTTGCTCTGTAGAGTGGCCTTCCCAGCCTAGATATCTGCTGGAAACCACACCATGGATGTCATCTTGCAGAGCAAACGATTTATACAGTTCTCAGTTGCACGGGGATGACATGACTTTCCCGCCCTTCTGGCTCTCTCTTTTCCCGATGTGGTGCCTTCCAAACTTTTTTTCAGCTTTTGTTATTCCCTGCCTGTAACTGATTTGGAGATGGGGGCTGCAACCAGGCCTTTGAATGGCCCCCCGGAGGCTGCACTGCAAGAGAACAGGAATTTGATTAAACGTCCTGTCACTTAACAAGCAATTAATTAAATGCAGTTAGTATGTGATGTTCCCACATTTTAATGCAGGGCTGGGCAATGGTGTTTTTTTTTGCATACATTCCCCCAAAATTATTGGTTACACCGGATGTACGAAAGCAGCACCGGTCTGCAACTCTTTAAAGCAACTGCATCTTTTCCCAGCATCATGTGGCAGCTGTAGAGGTTGCATGATTTCAGAAATCGGTGTTCCCCAGCACCTTTTCTGAATTATTCCCAAACTGTTGCACAGCTGTAACGGAATTATTTTCTCTTCTGTTCCAATACTATGTATAGTGCGTTGGAATTATTTGGAAGGGCTCCAGGAGCTGCAACTAAAACCAGGAAGCCCATAAAAACATGCAGTTTTGCACCATTTGCCCTGGCATATCAGACTCGAAAAAGTGGCCGTAAATAATCCCATAGATGATGGTCGTAAACGTAGACTTAACTCAATCGAGAGTTTGATTCCCTTTTATTGCACTCAGTTGCCTCACTTCCCCACTCATCTATTTATATGGAGTCATCCATTTATACAGAGGATTTTGATAGGAGTGGAAAGACTGGAGGAGGCTCTGCCCTAAGGAAGTTTGAGGCCACATTTTGCTGTGGCTGAAAGTGTGTGTGAGTGTGTATGTGTGTGAGAGAGAGAGAGACCAGAGAAAAAGAGGGAGATAAAGAGAAAGCAAGAGAGAAAAGAGAACCAAAGAAAGACTGAGACAAAGGAGAGAGAAAGAGAAAGGGAAAGAAAGAAGAAAGGAAGAGGCAGGAAAAAAAAGATATAGAAAGGGAGAGGGAGGGTAAGAAAAAAGAAAGGAAGAGAAAGAGAAAAAAGAGAGAAACAGTATTGAAGTGGTAGCATAACTGTAGACAAAAAGCAACAGATCTTGCCTAGGCTAAGTTAAAATGGAGTTGGTGGTTTGGAAAAACTTAATAACTTATTTGCTGGGGCTGGGGTAGAAGAAACATTAATTGCCCCCACCCTCAACCCCCTTTTGCCGGTATTCCTCTGTTGGGGTACTTTGTTTTGTTGGAGGAATCAGTCAAAAGGGAAGCATGAAACAAAACAGAATGCATGGTGAGATATATATATATATATATATAGCGCCCTGAACACATCAGGCATCTCAAAATTTTATATAAAAAGGCAATCCTTGATCCTTTCGTAGATGTCCGCTTGCACATACCAAGCAGAGGAAGTGAATTCCCGCCAATTCTTCCCCGTTGGCTCCTGAGTTTTGCAATATTAGGCATTTGTTTCTGGAGAAAATGTTATCAATTCCCTTAGACGGGAAGGAGGGATGCTTAGGGGAGAGAAGCTAGACACACACTCAGAGAGAGACACAAACACACCCTGCTCTTTATGTTTGGGACAGGAGGTTTATATTTCCACTTAAAGGTGAGAAATTTGTCCAAGAAGTGATGTTTTTAGAAAGCACGCTGCGTGCACGACAAAATCCTGGCTGTGTTTAGGGTGACTGGACACCCTCAGGCTAAAATGTTTCTTGGTAAAACATTTCCTTTGCACTTAAGGAATGAAACTTAATGCCCGAATAGGATAGGCTCAAGAAGAAGAAGAAGGAAAAAAAACCCCTTACCTATAAGCTAGGATTTTCATTGTGGGGTTGGGCCCCACAGTGGGGAATCACAGCTGAAGCCCACCCCCATAATCTCTACCTCCTGAGCGCCAATATTTTTTATTTTGATGCTGAAGATTTTGTTCACTTCATCAGCAAAAAAGATAGGAAACCAGTTAAATATTTACCTAGGATTGAATGATCCTGCCTGAATAGATGAGTGGTTAGGGTTAGCCTTTGTCATCAGACTTTGCTTTTCACTTCGTGCAAACTATATTCTGACGCTATCCAAAGCGGAAAGGGGGAAGGATTTATTTTGAGATCTTGGATTCATTTTCAACTGTTTTTCGGGTTTTGAAAGGGTCAGATTTGCACCTCGTTTCATCTAAAAAGGGAATGTCCAATCTTGGCAACTTTAAGACTTACGGACTTCAGTTCTCAGAATTCCCGAGCCAGCTGGCTGGGGAATTCTGGGAGTTGGACTCCACAAGTTTTAAAGTTGCCAAGGTTGGATGTCCTTGATCGAAATAATATTCTTTAAGGGTGCTTCTTCAAGAAGCAACCAGACTGTCTTGTTTTTCTTTGAAGACCTTTTGCTTCTCATCCGCTACTCTGTGACCCTACTAAGGCCACAGACAAACCTCCAAGTGGCCTCAACAGCAAAAAAGGATGCAAATGACCAGCTGTCTGCAAGGAATAGAAATCTTTCCATTCCCCACCATCCAGTCAGAGCTGAAGAAGCTTCTTGGATAAGAAGTGAAATGTCTTCAAAGAAAAACAAAAAAAGTCCAGTTGCCTCTTGGAAAAAAGCACCTTTGGGAGAATCAGGACCTGGATAACTGAAAATCTCCATAGACAAATATTCTTTAAAGGTCTGTGGAGCTGAGAGTAACTGTCCAATGTCAGGTTATACTTTCAAAATGCCACAGAAAATGTCTGTATTACACTTGGGCTTGTGATAGTGTAGATAGTCCTCGACTTACAACCATTCATTTAGTGACTATTTGAAATTGCAATGTCACTGAAAAAAGTGACGTATGACTGGTCCTCACACCTACAATCATTGTACTATCTTTGTGGTTGCATGATCAAAATTCAAGTGGTTGGTTTGTATTTATGACAATGGCATGTGATTTGTGACTTTCTCAACCAGCTTCTGACAAACGGAGTCAATGGGGGAACCTGGTTAATGTCTATGTGATTCACTTAACAACTGCAGTGATTCGTTTAACAACCATGGCAAAATTAAAGATGGTAAAACCTGGCATGACTCATTTAACAACCATCTTGCTTAGTGCTGGAATTCCAGCCCCTATCGTCATAAGTTGAGGACTGTCGATATGCAGCCTTTCTGAGGTAAAAGCCTAGGAGTTGAAAGGCCTCTTCTTCTTAAATGAGGCCTGCAGGACAAAATAGCTAAGTTAAACTAGCATTGAACAAATTTTACTACTCGTATATAGTTCGTAAGATAAGTTCTCATTGGTTCCCAGAGATGTAATTCAATCCCTCCCCTCTCTTTCTCTCATTAAAACATGCAAATGCCAGACCTTGAGTTGATTAGGACCAAAAACAACAAAATTGGTTGCTTTCTAGATTCACAACAGAACAAGAATATTTTGTTCCAGTGCTTGCGCTCGATTGCCAGAAAATGTTCACTCTTGTCCAGCCAGAAATAAAACAGGATGGGACGGGATGGGACGGGACGGAATGGAATAGAATACAGGTAGTCCTTGACTTACAACAGTTCATTTAGTGACCATTCAAAGTTAAAACTGAACTGAAAGTTACACTGAAAAAAGTGACTTGTAACCATTTTTTACACTTAAGACTGTTGCAGCATCTCCACGGTCACATTATTGATATTTAGATGCTTGACAACTGACTCACGTTTATGACGGTTGCAGTGTCTCTGGGTCACGCAATCACCTTTTGCAACCTTCTGACAAGCAAGGGCAATGTGGAAGCCAGATTCACTTAACAACTGTGTTACTAATTTAACAATTGCAGTGATTCACTTAACAAATGAGGCAAAACTCACTTAAAAAATTTCTCACTTAGCAAGATAAATTTTGGGCTCAATTGTGGTCATAGGCTGAGGGCTAACTGTAGAATAGAGTGGAACGGAGCAGAACAGAACAGAACAACATTATTGTCATTTTCCTGTACACATAATGACACAGATTAAAATGAAAACTATTCTAGCACACTGAGAGCAAGTCAAATTGGGGGAGATTAATCTGAAAGCTTCTGCTAATACAGGTAGTCCTCAATTTACAACTTTGTTTATGACTATTTGAAGTTAAAAAGGGGCTGTTTTTCACACTTATGACCTTTGCAACATCCCCGTGGTCACATGATCAAAATTCAGACTCTTGACAGTTGACTAATATTTATGACGATTGCAGTGTCCCGCCCAAGATCATGTGATCAAATTAAGCAAATTAAATGGGGAAGCCAGATTCATTTAACAACCGTGTTACTAAACAACTGGTGATTCACTGAACAACACGAAAGGTTGTAAAATGGGGGAAAATTAATTTAACAACTATCTTGCTTAGCGACGAAAATTTGGCACTCAGTTGTGGTTGTAAGTTGAGAACTACCTGTATGTAATTCAGCCAAAGGTCATTCTTCTGTTGGCCAAGACCATTAACCCTTGTTCTGCTTTGCAGTGCCAAGACAGACCCAAGTTTTTTCCCTAGTTTTGGGATTAGCAATGAATGCGTGAATGAAGGAATCAATCAATCCAGAATGCCAATATGTGCAGCTGACTGATGGGAGCCTGTTATTTTTATCTTTTCCTACCATCTTTATTAACTTCTTATAATTATTGTGGGTAATTTCTACTTCGATTTGCACTCGGCACACTCCAGATCAGAGCAAATGTGCATGCATACTCCATTCAAATGAGCTAGCAAAAAGTATAGCTTGGGGCTTATTTATAAAATAGCAGCCAACTTCAAAAGTAATTAACTGGGAAAATGAGGATAAAAGGCAAGTTGGGAGTCTGACATGAACAACAGGCAAGAATTTAAATTATCTCTATATCACCAGGCTCTTCAGAGCCACTGAAATAATACTGAGAGTAATTAGCATGGATTACCTCAAAGGGAGCGGCTTTACTTATTCCAGCCTTAACCCTTGTATATGCATAACTGCAGCAGAATAGAAAAGGAAAGGAGGACACCAGGTGATCCCTCTTCTGTTCAAAACCAGGAAGGAAACAATTTGGTGGATGGGGATATCCAGCAGGTAAAAGGAAAGAGATAATATGTGGAATATATGTCTTAAAATGAGCTTAGCATTATCAAACAAATAAAGAAAAAGCAAATCCTAACCGGTAAAGCCAGAAAAATGTGCTTGGCATTTTCCTGTGCATGAAACACCATATCTACTTTTCTATGTTTATTCAGTTTTCTGCATTCCCAGGGACAAAATAACAAAAGGAGGAGAGTTTCTCCTAAAGCATTAAATACAGGTAGTCCTCGACTTACGGCCACAATTGAGTCCAAAATTTCTGTTGCAAAGTGAGACATTTGTTAAGTGAGTTTTGCCGCACTTTACAACCTTTCTTGCTTCAGTTGTTAAGTGAATCTGCAGTTGTTAAATTAGTAACACGGTTGTTAAGTGAATCAGATTTCCCCATGGACTTTGCTTGTCTGACAGTCGCAAAAGGGGAATCACATGATCCTGGGGATGCTGTAACCATCATAAGTATGAACCAGTTGCCAAGCATCTGAATTTTGATCACACGATCATGGGAATGTCACCAAGGTTGTAACTGAAAAACAGTCATAATTCCCTTTTTTTTCCAGTGCCGTTGTAACTTTGAACGGTGACTAAATGAACTGTCGTAAATCAAAATGCAACATCAAAATTTGGAAACTGGGTTTCTGAGTAGCTTTTAGGAGGGTTCCTCGAAATTTCAAACAGTTGCTAAGCAACTAGCCGTAAGCTGAGGACTACCTGTATGCTGGACCATCACTGGGGTGTCCACATCAAAAAAGTCAAATTGTGACCACTTGTGATTCAACACACCTGAAAAAGGGCAGGCTTCCAACCTGCGTTCTTGGTTGCCATTTTGACCTTTTTGCCCTCTCTCCCTTCTTCCAAATAGAGGAGGGCCTGGAGAGTACGGCTTGATTTCTCCCACTCAGTCGATAAAACAATCTGGCTGCATCTTTGAGCTATTTCTGTTTCCAAAGTTGACTTCTCTTTTGTTCTCTTTATTGTGTGAGGATTTTAAAGCCGGGGAACATGAGCTGGTGGTTGTTTGTGTGGGTTGAATTGTTTGGTGTGATTTTGTTCTTCGGGTTTATTTTGTTTTACACGGTTCAGTCTAAGCCACTGTTTTACATTGTTGTACGAAAGCACTTGCAAACGCAGCAGGAGGGGGGAATAATTACTTTAAAATTTAAATATAAGCTACACTGGTCACCTGGTGCACATTTACACATAAACCAATCCCAGAATGGATTCTGTTTAATGTGGAATATGATTATAGCCACCACTGTCTTTTTTATTCTGGGGCAGAAGAAGCCAGGGGAAAAAGGAATAGAAGCTGCCGTTTTTACTTGAATTCTTGTTGGTGTTCTGCATTGCTACATTTTCCTTTTCAGTGTACAGGTAGTCCTGAACTTACAACAGTTCATTTAGTGACCGTTCAAAGATAAAATGGCACTGAAAAAAGTGACTCATGACCATTTTTCACGCAACTTTTGCAGCATCCCCATGATCGCATCATCCAAATTTCGGATGCTTGGCCACTGACTCACACTTGTGACAGTTGCATGTCCCGGGGGTCACGTGATCCCTTTTTGCGACCTTTTGACCAGCGAAATCAATGGGGAAGCCAGATTCACTTAACAACCGTATTACTAGCTTAACCGTGGCAGTCATTCGATTAACAACTGTAAGAAGAAAGGTCGTAAAACAGGGTAAGTTTCATTTAACAAATGTTTCACTGAGCCACCTAAATTTTGGGCTCAATGATGGTCGCAGTTCAAGGACTACCTGTATCGATTTAAATTTATGTACTTGAGCCAAAGAATAATAATTCTTTATTTCTGTTTGCCACCAAAATTATCTTAGGTGGGTGGGTGGCTATAGAAGTTTGTGAAATAAACGAACGAATGCATTAAATGGGACCTTCCTATTTATTTTCCTTTCTTTTGCACACAGTTAAGGTGCTGTGACAACCAGAAAGTGTATCAATGGTTGGAATGGACTCCTTGCTTGGCACTGTAAAATAAACCTTAAAGGATATAAAAATCAATGTAGTCCTTGACTTACAACTGGTTGCTAAGTGTCCATTCAAAGTTATGACGAACCCCTCCAAGGCTATTTGATGTTGGTGTTTGAAGTTCCAACAGCTCCCCTCCTGTGTTCATGTGATTGCATTTTGAATGCTCGGCAGCTTGCATTTTCAGCTGTTTGCAGCATTCCATGATCATGCTATGAATCAGAATCAGAATAGAGCTGGAAGGGACCTTGGAGGTCTTCTAGTCCAGCCCCCCTGCTCAAGCGGGAGAACCTATACTACTTCAGACAAGTGACTGCCCAGTCCAGGGATGTCAAACTCGATTTCATTGAGGGCCGTATCAGGGTTGTTTTTTGACCTTGGGAAGCTGGGGGGGAGGAGCATGGCTAGGGTGGGTGTGGCCAGTTCAATGTCACTCATCGAGGCTCCGTTTTCTGCTGCAACGGCCCAGCCGGGCTCCGTTTTCAGCCACGATGGCCTCCTGCAGCCCTTTGCCAGTGAAAACGGAGCTCGGGGAGGCCACACCCGACAGAGGCACTGCAGGCTGGTCCTTTGCTGGTTCAAGGGTGGACCTACGGGCCAGATTTAAGCACCCAGCGGGCTGGATCCTGCCCACGGGCCTTGAGTTTGACACCCCTGGTCCAGTCTATTATGAAATAGGCAGACTCCATTACAGCCATAACTCGAGGACTACCTGTCTACAGTTAATCTGCCAGTTGACTGCGGAATGCTTTGTTTCCCCAAAAGAGGCACCTAGAAAGAAAAATCTGCTTTTCCCACATGTTGGAATACCGTATGTAAAAAAGAGCACAAAGACATTTGTTACAGCAAGCTGCCATTTTATAACTCTGCGTAACTTCCCTTGGCTGGGTTACAGTTTGTTGGGAGACGGGAAACCGCGACCCCAGAAAGAATTCCCTTTTCCATTCTTCATTCCCATGAACCTCCCAAGCTCTGGGTTCTGAACACCTGGATTAGTTTGAGCGCATTCCTTCTCTTTACTGAGGTCATAAGGCCCCAATTAGCAGACTTGGCCAATTCCCCAGTTCAATCAAGCTGTCTCAGGTATTACAACTCTTTGGGAACTGGAAGAGAAAATAGTGTGGTCCCTCGGGAGCAAGAAGGAGAGTTTGTATGTTAAAACAGCGTGCGCCCAGATTTCAGTCATACTGCTGTGTAATGATCCTCAGCATCCTTGAATTGGCTGTCTAGAGGCAAACCTCTGGATATATATATATATTTTTAAGTGGGTTGATTTGAACCAAGAAGAAAAGAAGGAAAAAATTGTGTAGTTTTATTCCACCAGGGGATCTGTCTACTATAAAACTCCCAACAGTAGCCAGATTTCTCTTAGGAAGTCTACTAGAAATTTATAATAATTAGGGGTGAATTTAATATTGGGGAGACTCAGGTTTAAAATCTTACAGGATGATCTGGGCTACTCATTACCTGTTAGCAAAATTTGCTTGGAGACATGCTGCTTTTTCACCTGCTAATTCATGCAAGAAAAATTTCTTCTATTATTGTTATTCTGCTTCCTCTCATAGTCAGCCAGATGTTCAGACTGGATTCGGCATTTTTATCCACCTATTGAGTCCTTCCCAATGACCTGGGATATTGTTGTTTAATAATATTCAGGTATCGTGGTAGGATGTCAGCTGTTCTAAGTCAAGCTGCCTTTTGCAATTGACTGGTGGAGAATTTGTCAATGCCGATGGTGTCCAATTGGTGCTCAAGGTTGTTTCGTGATGGCACCCAAGGTGTCTGACAATTAGAACAATTCATCAGTGGAACAGAACAATTCATCAATGGAACAGCTTGTCACCAGAAATTGTGAATGCTCCAACACTGGAGGGTTTTAAGAAGAGATTGGACAACCATTTGTCTCAAATGTTACAGGTTTTCCTGCCTGAGCAGGGTGTTGGACTAGAAGACCTCCAAGGTCCCTTCCAACTCTTCTCTTCTCTTCTCTTCTCTTCTCTTCTCTTCTCTTCTCT
>JANHFL010004584.1:52428-72313 GCA_032468155.1 Oxyrhabdium leporinum | reverse complement strand
CATCATCATCATCATCATCATCATCATCATCATCATCATCATCATCATCATCATCATCATCATCATCATCATCAATAGAGCTAAGAAAAGAAAAGCCCTGCCAGAAACAAAATCCCTGCTGCATTTTTACTCATATTTTAGCATAACTGTATGCCCAAGGAACAAGGAAGAAACACAACAGCTGACCAGAAAACAAAGGAAAAGATAATGTGATGCTATTTACTCCAACTTCTAGCTGAAGTCACTAATAAAGACCTCATTCTGTGAGCTGCTGATGACTCCTGACTTCCATCTCACCAAGTTTAATTGAAGCAGAGAGCCATGCATAAACCTTTAAACACTTTCCAGGAGCTTTCAAATCCCAGTGGCATCTCTTTATATATTGTCCTAGTCTTTTGCCATTTCTACCCTCTTTATTAGTACAGTAAAAACAGTTATCTTTTAACCTTTTGTTATTTCTTCTTAAGGATAACTTTACTCTGCTATCTCTACCATTCACATTTGATTCTCTCCGTGTAGATACAAAAGGCAACAAAGCACAAGGAAGGCACTTATTACCACATTAGAAATGCTTATGAAAAGGTAACTTCGGGACATATGTAGACATCCTCAGATGACATAACAGATACATGTGAAAAATCCTGCCCCCACCCCCTAAAATGTCTGATCAATTCCTGTGCAGAGAAACCTGAACAAAAGCAATTCACTGTTTGTTTCCTCCATCATCAACATCACCTTCAGTCTGGTGAAAAACCAGGTGCACCTTTTTAATTCCATCAGGAGATGTATGGAAAGTGGGTGTAGCCAACACTTTGTTTTCTTTTGGTGTGACCTAGGACAGGGGTGTCAAACTCATGTCGTCACAGCAATGTCATGTGACGTATTTCGGCTTTTTCCCCCTTTGCTAAACTGAGCATGGGCATGGCCAACGCGTGATGCATCCGGGCCAAGGGCTGGGAGTTTGACAGCCCTGACTGAGGATATCACAGAGACATACATTGTTCTTCTTTAGGCAAGGCAACAGTCAGTCTCTCCAAAGGAGCTGGCTAATCCATTCTATAAATCTGAGGATGTGGTCAGAAGAAAACAATAAAGGAGAGCTATTTATTAACATCTAAGCAGAAGACACAGGTCAATCCTTTCCAATGTTCCACGAACTTATGACAAAACTCAGACAAGTGAACCATAGCGATTGCTTTATTACCTTTGAGTGCATTGGTTTTGTCTGAAATTCTGTGGTTTCCCTTGTTTCTCAATTAGCTCCTTTTTATACAGGTAGATTTGGCTTCATCGGTTTAACAAAGGGAATCTCTCCTTCAACCTTTTCCTGATGCAAGCCTGCATGACTGCACAGCTACCTCTTGCATAAATGTAAAAATAAATAAATAAAATAAATAAATTGACAAGGGTTTGACAAAAGAAATAGATATGCAGTCATGCAGGCTTACATCAGGAAAGATTTCTTAAGTTCTGTATTTCTGAGCATTGGTCAGAAAGTATTATCCTAATTTTCTGTCAGCTGAAGGGAGAAATCCTTGGAGAAAATGCTAAAACTTCTCCAGTTAGACAGGTCAGGAGGTGTCATAAGGTTCGCCCTGATTGGTGTGTGTCTGTCACAAGGCACTTGTGTGCATACATACCCTTGCCTCCCAACAATTGCCTGGACAAGTCTCTGCAGTTTTTTCTTGGGAAGATTTTCAAAAGTGATTTGCCATTGTCTTCTTTCTAGGGATGATAAGTAATGACTGGCCCAAGGTCTCCCTGCTGGCTTCCTGCCTAAGGGAGGACGTTTTTAGCCTTGTGCTCCACCAAACTGCTTCTCATCCCAAGTATGGTTTATTGGGAAATGCTCAGAAGAAGCACTCTGCCAAGAAGGCTACAAATTATTAACTACTCCCCCCAGTTTGTAAAAGAAACACATACACTAAACAACTTGATCTGCTCTACCAGACAAAACGGTTGGAGTTTATTACTTTGTGTATTGGAACTGCCTGCTGAAGAGGTCCAGGGTATTTCGCTTTCAAATAATCACAGCATGTTACTAAAAGCTTTTATCACCCTGTATTTGCCCAGGGAGATGGTTTTGAAGAAACTGTTTTGTGCTTCGGAAATTTAAGCTGAGTAGGATAGCTCAATAATAGTTATAACCCAAACCCAATTTATTGCATAATTTCCAGCTGATACTCCATTTCTGAGCAAGCCACTGGAGCATGTAGAAGCATCCCAGCTGTAAGGTCTCAGTGTCAGATGAATTCTCTGTCTTCATGTAGTCTATCATGAAGCCTAATTTGGAGCATTTTCATAAATAACCTATAGTGGCAAATAAATAGAAGCAATATGTTTCTGTTGGTTTTCCTGACAACTTTCATTAGATTATATCCTGCCTCCTCTAATTTGGGCTTAGAAGACAAAGATGGACCTGGTCCATCATGGGTAGATAATTTCAGAAGGCATACTTGGTGGACTCATATTTGACATATGACCACCAGCTTTCAGGGTTTTATTCCCCTCCCTTATACTATTTACATAAAAATGTAAACAGGGCAAAGTCTGAGAGATTCAGTCTCACAAAAATGTTTCTCACAAGAAACTCTGAATCCAGAGAAGTTCTAACCCAGTATCTAATTTCTAAATGAAGCAATGAATTGAAACTTAATCCAGAAAATATAGAAGTGCGTCTCAACTGAATGCAGGTAATGCAGAAAAATGAGATTTAATCTTTGCTGGATGAGACTAGCTTTATTCTTCCCCAAAGACTCATTCACACATATTTGATTTGATTCTTGAAGTTACTCAAGTTTTGATAGCAGCTAGCAACATATTTACACAGTTAACCTAGAATTAAAATTGTGCCCATTCCTTGATATACCGTATTTGATAAGAACATAGTAACACATGCCTTACAGGAATTACGCCTCTCCTTTGAACTATCATATTATGTTTTATGTGGAACTACTTGTGAAAAATATGTGGAAACCTCAGATGGTCCAGAATGTAGAAGATGAATCATTATAACCACACTGTTGTATGCTTCACCAATTATAAATCTTTTCTAAGCCCAATTCAAAATGCTGGTTCTGGTTTACAAAGCCCTTGGGACCACACTATGCAGGTCTTTTTTGGCATTCCTACATTTAAGCTTGTCATGAGAGCTAAGATTCTTGGAAGAGGCCCACTATCAATAGAAACAGACTTGGTTAGGTCATGGGAGAGGACCTTTTCATTGTTGACTCCCAGCTTTTCCTGCCAAAGAAAATTTAACTCCCTTTATATTTCCCATCTACTATCAATCTAAACTGTTTTTGATTGTTACATATGCTAACCTCGAACATCATACATTGATAGAGAAGAGTGAGGAGTTATTGATAAATAAAATTCTGTGTTTAATTTGTGCTTTATTGTTCTTCACTCCCTTGAGTGCTATTTTTGGCAGAAAACGGAGGCAAAATTTAAACATTAGGACAGTTGAAATATCCAAATACAGAACAAAAAAGGGCAATTTCACTTCTCCTGTCCATCTTCTGTCATTGATCTCTAGCACATTTGGAATCTTCCTCATTTGGAACCCTACCAGAAAGAATTTAAAAGGTAATAGTTGCCTGTTGCATTTAAATTATGCCAGTGTGGTCATCTGCTATTTCAGTGGAAATTTCAAAACTTTGTAGTGCATTACTTAAAAGGTCCCCGCCCCAAATGCTTACAAATTAAGCTTTTTTCTATAACATGGTTCATGTGATAGCAACAGGCCCTGGTCCATCTGGGAAGATCTGAAACTCTTCAGAGTCCATCTCCATAAGCTGCTTCCAAAATGTGCACAAATTGGCGTCTGTTTGCAATACTTTAAAGAAGCTGTGTCTTTTCCCAAGATCATGCAGTAACAAGTAAAGAGTTGTATAAATCTATCTTTATATGATTTTATTTTATTTTTATAAATGTATATGGCTGCCCAACTCACATATAGGTGACTCTGGGTAGCTAACCACATTAAAATTATTAATATTTTATTATATAATAATTATTATATTACTATTGGTATCCAGCCTGTAGGAATTTTGAAGTTCCACTTTTGAAGAGCAAAAAATAAAATTTATTTTAGGGGATACTATGTAGTTTCCTACTCTCAGCACCCAAATCAAATAAAATGGAGCACATATGAATCTCATTACAATTAATGAGATTAATGGATTCTGAACAGGGTACAACAAAGGGTTTTTCTTTAAAAAAATGGATTAAAGTGATATATAAATGATGGAAATCAGTAATAAACCAGTATGTCAAAGACGCCATTCATATAACTTAAGGACTAAGCACCCATTGGCCTGTCTTCAAAACATTGGTGAATTAGAGGTCTTCTATAGTTAGGGAAGGCACCACTTTTCTGGCCTACACCCCATGAATTTTGCTAGGAAGAGCCCCATAACTGTTCTCTCTAAATGACTGAACTGGATAAACAAATTCAGTTTTGGCAGATCGTTGCTGGTGTATCCCAATGTTGTGATGTCAAGTGCTCCAAAAGTGATACATAGTACTTTGAACTGGGCCAGAAGCCTACTGGCAATCAATGTGGCTACTCTCACTTGATGGGTCTGACTTGTCTACATTCTATATCTACTATAGCTTCCAAGTTGTCTTCAGATGAAGCCCCACATGGATCACAACTGCGGTAATCTAGGCAGGTGGTGACCAGGGCATAAATTACTACCACCAGAGCATGTCACTCCAGGTAAGGGCAAATCTAGTGCAGCAGCCAAAACTGGGTGCCAACTCCATTGGGCACACTCTAAATGACTATTTAAGCAGGAGTTGTGAATGCAAGAAAATTTCTAAGGCATGAACTTTCCTTTAGGGAAAATAATTCCATCCACAGTAACTATTGAAGCTGATGTTCTAAGATTATTGTAATTGACAACTAGCAAACATGTCTCAGAAGGATTTCATCTCATTTTGTTTTGTCCTACCCAGTTCCTTACAGTATCAATGCTGGTTCAGGATTTCCGCAACATTTTGGAGTTTCAGAAACAATTGCAATGCCTCACATCAATTCAGTGTGAAAACAAGATGATGTTTTTACAATATATGCTTTGCTAGACTCTGCCTGAGAATCCCTTCCACTAAAGAAAGCCAACAAATAAAGTAATATTGTGGCTGTTCTATGCCTTAAATGAGAAAGCAGGTAAACAGATGATGACTGGGACAGCAGCCTGGCCACCTGCTCGCCAAGTAAGAATTTATTTCAGAATTCATGTATCACCCTAAGCTATGGTGTACTGAATAAACCATGGCTAGATGAATTTGCACAATATGTTCAACCATAAATCACTGCTTATATACCACAGTGACAATATTTGTACAACAAACTACATTATGGCTAAGCACAATGCATGAAATTTTTGTACTGCATATTAAAAAAGATTATTCTAATAGCAATTTCATCTATTATATGTACTCCTTTACATTTACATCCCAGAGGTTCTGTGATTTTTGAGACATTCTTCCTATTCCCCATATATGTACATGTACCATCTATAGAAGACCACGATTTAGCAAAAGAGAAGAGGTTATATCACTTGATCTAAATGTATATGAAAAAAGTTTATTAATGGTAAAAACTTTAAGAAACACTGCCTTGGATAGAAAGTGCTGTTTGCAATCACTTTGACATGACCCTATACAGAATGTTCTTTAAGATAATTGAACATATTCGCGATACTCTGTGCATATAAGCGTCCTGCAGCTGTTGCTATGACAACGTGTACGCTTCAAATTAAAGAAGCATTTAAGAGCTTTGATTTGGACTCTAGAGCCAGCAATCAAAGTATTACTTAAAATGTTTATTTTCGTCTACTGTATGAATCATATTCAGCAAAAGGTCACTCAACTTTAGGTTTAGCTGACATCAAACACTGGGCTTTGCTCAGATAAAAAAGATACGGTCATAAATATGCAAATTATGCACCTACTTCTTTTTTATTTCATTTGGAAATCTGGGATATAGTAGCAAGATAATTCAAAGCTTTTTTAATATAAAACTGGCATTATCTCTGCTTGCTGTAACCTACAAACACTTTGGAATGGACAGCAGTATACAGTATTCTTTTACACCAGTTCTTTAAAATGTACTGTTTTTAAAGAGGCTATTAATACAGATGTCATCCTGTCACATCTCTACCTTTAAAAGTTAGTATGGCAGCCTATCATTTGCCAAATGTAATATTTATAAGACAGGGTTTTTTTCCCTTTTATCCCACACATAAGAGATATTTACAATGATTAAAAAGGAAAGCAAAGTATGTATTGTTTCCAGCCATTCCTGAAGATAACTCATTTCCCCAATCATTCCACTTCTTGCCACCTTGGCAGCATTTCTGAGTTTTAATCTACAGCTGATACAAAAAAATAATAATACAAAAGTATCATAAATATCTGCCTAGTCATGTAGGTAGGGCTCATAATTTATAGAATTATATCATTCCATAAAATTACCCTATATCACTTTCTGAAATTGGCCCTGGGACAAATTAACAGAAAGATCACAAATGTCACAACATGTAGACTTCCTCTCACTCAGAGTTGGGAGGGACCTTGGAGGTGTTTTAATGCAACCCCTGCTCAAACAGGAAAACCTAATACCATTTCAGATAAATGGTTGCCAAATCTCTTCTTAAAAATCTCCGGTGCTGAAGCACGCACAACTTCTGGAGGCAAACCATTCCACTTCTTCATGCCTCTAATTTCTAACACCTCCAATGTACATCAGAGAGACCCTTCCTGCTTCTACCTGACATTCTGATTAATAATAATTTAGAAACAAAGGATACCTTTGATCCTCCATCTGCCATTATTGATGCTTGTTGACCAGAACATTCACATTATAATTCCCCCACAAAATATAGTAAAAGTGTATGTGCATTGTTGGGGATACCTATCACTTAAAACTTTTCTTGTGATACAGAAAATGACACACACATAATAATTCAATATAAAGATATATAAGGTAATTCAATATAAAGATATAATGGCACAGCATTTTAAATTTCCTCCTTGTTGCATTCATTGGACTTAAAAATAGTCCTGAAAGCAATTTCTGTCAACAAAGTTCACACATGAATGTGCACACACACACACACAACCTGACAGATTCATTAAGCTGAATCTTTTCAGGAGGAAATGCTTAGAGATTACCTGTTTTGTTTACATAAAATCATAGTATACCACACCAATCACATTATTTCTTTTCATGATAAACTCAGAAAAAGAATATGGAGTTGTAAACACTCTAATTTCTTCAATTTATTTTCCTTTCATTCATTTTTTTTCAAAATCCTCTCTTGATACTACCAAATGATGGCCCTGCCTTCAGAAACCTTTATCTCCCTTATGTCCTCCGAATTATTTCAGTCACTCATAATAAATCATAAATCTCTCATGGGTTCTTATTCCTTCCTTGTACATGAATGATGATTTACTCTTGAATCACATATTTGTTTCTAAGCAGATATTCACCAAACTGCCATTATTATTATTTTCTCTGAAATAATCCAGTCCCATCTTCTTCCCGTCTACTCATTCATATCACCCAGTAGAACATTTTTTTTACAATGTAATACAATGTACAATGTATTACATTCATTCAGATTGTTTGTCCCATGCCTCTGATTCTTTAATTAGGAGCATTCACATTCAACCATCACAGCCTATTAATCCTTCCCCCTCCCTTTTTTTGCTTTCTAAAAATTGATTTGGCAACTCCACTCCATTCAGCTCTATTACATCCTTTTGTTTTTTTCTTATTTTCACAAACACACAGGATACCTATTTTTATTTTTCACTTGTTAATCCATGCACTGTATTATGTATTCCTTCTATTCAAAGTTTCTATCTTGTATATGCAATGGCCATTATCTGGTGCACCCATAAATATAGGCCTCCACTGGCCATCATGGGGTTGATTACAGAGGCTTTCAAATGATGCTTTTAGGGATGCTTTTTGGCCAGTATGCCACCAGCACAAGCAAAACCCAGTTTTACATATTTAACTAATATGTAATATTAATAAATATTTAAACATTTTATGTTATTTTATGCAGATTCTAGGTTCTTGAATCCTAACAGCTAAGAGGTAAATATATGCTACTGATATTCACTATCCCAGCACCGAGTACTAAGAGTATTACATAATATATAGTATGTTAGTTTCATTTTAGAACAATAACCCCCCTATATTACTTTAAGAAAAAAATTAGAAAAATCAAATCATAGTAAAAGAATACCAAACAAAGCCAAATAGGCTGCTGAACACCCAGATACAGGCAGCTGACCCTACACAAAAGGTGCCAGGTTTTGACCTTCCTCGCCAGCATTGGTCAACTCTGAACAGGATCCGTACCCATCATGGCATCTGCCAGGACTCATTGTTTAAGTGGGGTCTTGTCTCTACCCCTCAGCATGACTGTGGTGCTCCTTGACAAAATATCCATCACATTGTGTCTGAATGTCCATCAAGAGCTTACACCAGCCCAATGTCTGATTTTTTTCAACATAGACCACCCTGTCCTTGAATGGCTGGGTAGACTGGACATTAACATTTGGACCACTATAAGTCCATGTATTTGCCATATGTTAATAAATAAATAAAAATAAAACCAAACAAAGACAACAATTAAATACGCAAATATTAAAATCACATAGTATTATATACTTTACAGCAAAAATAAGAACTGGACAACAAAAGATTCAGGGGGAAGGTTTGAGTGAATAGTTTTGTAAAGCTTCCTTAACAGCTGACAGTGCTATGCACCAATCTTGTATGCATATTGTATGCACAATGTTCACCTTATGGTATGATGCATACTGATGTGCATGTGAACAGTCAACTGAAATAGGGTTGTAATTCATGCATTTTTCCTATCAGACCAACTTTAAGTACAGTGTTTCTGTGTTCTGCTCTGTGAATCAACAGAAAAGAGGGGTTAAACATTTTCCTTCCAGCCTTGAGCAGCAAATGATGTTTGTTCAGGTTCCTCCGGAGCACTGTTCTTGATGGGGAAAACAATAAATCAATACCAACTTGATGCGAATTACTGAAATATTTCCAAATTGGGAGGGAAACTCAACTATCTGGATACCATCTGTGATATCTGAATGGAATTGGAGAACAAAGCAAAAAGTTTCTATGCACAGGGATGTGATTGTTTTTTTAACCAGTCGCTCCTCTTAAAAAAATGGAAAGCCTACAGCTATTCTTCCAAGGTGGCAGAATAGCGAGGACTCTCAAGAGTATATCAGCATATAAGAAAGGCTAGGATGTGACTGTAGCTTATCAAGATCAATGAACTATTCGGAAATTTGTAGCCTTGTGTTCCCTGAGCAGAAACTCAGCTATCTCTAGAAAAGTTTAGTTGACAATAGAGCTTATCTTGTCTGCCTGGGGTGTGTGGGGGTGGGATAGCACCATCTGCCTGCTATCTAATCCATTTGCACCGGCATCTGAGGATAAGCAATTGGATTGGCACGCAAGAAAGCCCTTGCAGCAGACTGATTTAGCAGCAGGCTGCAGTTCATCATTTTCTAGTCTTAAATAAATGAAACCAAGTTAAGCAGGAGTTTCTAATTCAGGCCATCCATCTTCCTACCTTATGACTGTGGTTCAACCCCTCTCATGGTGGCTCTAAATGATAGGGCCTGAACTACAAAGTGCCTTTGAAGTGCTCGGTTAGGGCAATTTGATGGACAAGCTAACAAGTTTGTCCTACCAGTTCATTCTAGAGAAGGCTACAACAGCTAAATTGGGCTGGCTCTTCCCAAATCACATCCTCATCAATGCAATCATCACATCTTACAGTAGACATAATATCCTCGATGGATTCTGTGTACCATCTGAGGGAGGAAAAAAAACCCACAGGTACAAGTATAATGATATAATGTTCTCCATAAAGAAAAGATCACACTTGTAGAAAAATACAGTCTGTCTGACTATGTTGACCAGGAAATAACAGGCTTTCTGATAAAATATGATTGGATTGCATAATGTATAGTGTCAGCGTTCCAACGTTTCGTACCAACGAAACTTCCAAACCTGACATGTAGCTTTGAGAAACTAAGGCAAAAGCAATTGCTTGTAACTGACAACTCTTTAGCCTGCCTCTATTTAATCTGCTGTAAACTATGAAGCCTAACAATTCACATGGTTCAAAATGTATAACAATTAATGAGCTCTTAGTGAGTTGTAACTTAACCCAGAGATTTTCAGATTTATCACATTTACTATATTAATCAGTGCTAGATTAGGGTGGCATTAAGAAATAATCTGTTTTGGTTACCAAAAAAACTGCCTAATTTGAATTCCACTGTTAGATGCAGGCAGCAAAAGCAAAAACTATAATTTTCCATTTTTGCAATCTAACAGTAATTTACCCCTACTTTCTAAAATCTTGTGCATTTTATTTCCAACCACTCTTCTTTCTCATGAGCGATATGGATCCTGAATTGCTGAGTTCCATCATTCTTTAGATTCCCCTAGACCTAATAGATAAAGAAATCGATACTAATAGGGAAACTAGCATGTCTCATGGTTAGCAATCAGGAAAGAATGAATATTGTTACATATCTATGAAATGAAATGAAATAAAATACATAACTGTATACATCTGAAATGTCTACATATTCAGAAAAGACTTTATACTTGCAATCATTTCTTTTCATCACTTCAAGTACCAAGTGCAAATTACTGCACTTTAAGATAGAAAGAAAGAAAGAAAAATCAAGCAATAAAGTAAAGAGGTAACAGCCATTACTTCAAAGCATTGGGATTCATAAAGGAAAGCTTAGGGACGTATTTGACACTATCATACTGGATTAGTGGTGTGAAAAACTTCAGATTGCTCTGCTGTCTTCTGTCATGTGATAAGAGAGAGAGGAAAGGAGGGAGCGAGGGAGGGAAAGAAACACAGACAGAGAGAGAGAGAAAGAAAGAGAGAGAGACAGACAGAGAGACAGAAAGAGAGGAGAGACAGAGAGAAAGACACACACAGAGATAGACAGAGAGACAGAGACAGAGAGAAAGAGAGAGACAGAGAGACAGACAAGACAGAGAGAGACAGAAAGACAGAGGGAGACAGAGACAGACAGACAGACAGACACACACACACACACACACACAGAAGGTATCACATTTATACAATGCAATAAGGCTTGCATGTAAATCCAGATTGATTGTTGCTGATGTCCATGAAGTATCAGAGCTTGCTTAGAGTTTGGAAGAGTTCAGTCTGATTTATAAAGTACCAATATTCAGGGATGCAAGATTTGCAAATAAAAACTCCAAGTTTCAATTAATCACCAAGGCAACTTTGCAGGGAAAAATGTCTATATATCACAAAATGCTTGTAGTATCATGTTCTTCTACATTCGGTCAGATATATCCATTTTACCCCAAGCTTTTAGAAACTGCAACTGCAGGGCTAAAAATTAAGTGGTAAAAGTACATACCACCCACATGAATTAATTATTTCTAATTCTATGCCTCTTATCTTTTACAAAAAAAAATAATTCTGAATTCCCAAGGTAGTGCACAAGCAATACAAAATAATAGCTACACAAGGAGCAACTATAAAAGTATTAGCATTATTAAAAAAATTGGAGGGAATAACTTGATGTGAAAGAAGCAACCTGGAACACACATTCCTCAACTGACAACCACAATTATAATGAAATTCTGTAGCTAAGGAAGGTGGTCATTAAGAGAGTCATGCCCAATTTTATTACTTTTGCTGTGGTTGTTAAGTGAATCTGACTTCCCCATTGAGTTTGCTTGTCAGAAGCTGGCAGGGAATGTCATAAATGGTGTTCATATGACCTCTGGACACTGTAAACGTTGTAGATATGTCGCCAAGTGCTCAAATTTTGATCATGTGACTGCAGAAATACAGCCATGATTGTAGGTTCAAAGATTGAACATAAGTCACTTTTCTCAGTGTTGTTGCAACTTGGTAGCTAAACAAATGGTTGTAAGTTGAGGACTACCAATTCTTTTCTGAAGTGCTAAATATAATTCATGTCACGATGAATTGCTGCAATATCTCTTTGCTCAATGCAACAATGTTGTGAGATAAAAATACTGAGGTTGACAATATAAGGAAAAGCGGTATTATGTTGGCATTTTCAGTGTTTGCCAAGTTATTGTATAGCATGTATGTTAGCTCATAATAGAGATTATTGAAGAGGTGAGCACAAAAATAAACAAATAATAAAAATAAAATTGAACATGATTCTAATTATTACATCGATTTCTTCCTACATTTATCAAAGCCCAAGATGCAGCCACAATCCGCATATCAAATACAGCATATAGATCAGTTTACGTCTCCATAAAAACAGATGCTGGAAGGTTACAGAAGGAGCAACGAAAGTAGTTGAAGCTTAAAAGAAAAGGGGTTATGGCTTTTCAGTAAGAGGACGGTGTATTTATAGGAATATCAAGTCATGAATTATCTAAAATCAGGAACCTGGAAGCTCTCCAATTCTTGATGAGTTTCAATTGTTACTAACCTGGGTCAACCATCACGGCAAATGAAACATGATCTAGAGAATCTACCTTTGCAAAGTGTCTGGAAGTTTCAATTAGTGCAAATGTAGTATTATTTGCAACTATTATTTGGTGTAAAATACAAGAACCAGATGATGCCTATACAAAAGATCTGAACTGTTTGCCCTTTTGCTGACAAGCCATTATCTAAGATATTGACATTGTAAGGCCAGAGTATTTAAGGCAGCAGTCTCCAAACATTCTGACTTTGCAGACTGGTGGGGTGGGGGGAGTGGATGGTTCTGTGCAAGTGGCCAGCAAGCACACACACACACAACTCCATTTGTGTAAGCTGCGGGCATGCATGCTCACCACTTTCACAAATGGAGCTGTGCACACGCCCGCTGCACATGCAAGTGAAGATGCATGCATGCACGTGTTCTCAACCACCACTTCTGGGGCCCAGTTCTGAATGGGCCATGGCACCCGGGAGTTGGGGACCCCTGATTTAAGGGACCTTATCTCTTATTATGAACCTACTGTATCTACTAGATGAAACTATACTTCACAATCCAGTAAGTTTATGAAGGTTTAGAATTCTATGGATTAATTGTTGGTAAGTGTTTAGGCAATTCAGTTTTTGCAAGAAGCCAAGCAGACTTCTACTGCAAAGCTTCCCCAGCTCACCAGTGTCGTCGGAAAAACCAGCAAACTCAAGAGTGTGGCAATTACTTGTAGCATTGCACCAACAGTTGTGCCACATGCTAAAAGAATCTGCTTGGGTTTTGAGTTCAAAAGTTTTGTCAGATTTTGCAGCACGCAGCAGAGTAGGAGAGATGGATTAGCCATCTATAAAAATTCATCTCTATCTTCAAGTCACATCTCCACCCCATCTCACATTATTGATGGATAGCGTCTTGCCAGGCAATGATGTCACTTGATGGTAAATAAAACCAGGAATATTTTAACCTTGAATGAGACACTTTGCACCTGTAAAAGCAGATCACCACAATCTGGTAAAAAGCCAAAACAGAAACAAATGGAGGATAAGAATAGCAACATTAACACGTCTTAGTCCACTACAGCTTAGCTGACTCAAGATGAGTAGCAGGTATTTTGGCACATGAAAGCTTTAAAAGTAGCCACGCAATATCTATATTAATTGAAAATTTCCCATTTAAGTCAAAATTTAGGATAAGTTATAGGTTAATTTTACTCTGTATGTTATGTAGTATGCAAACATGTGTGCATGCAGGTGTAAAAAAGTAATTCTTATACTTTTCTGATGTAAATTTGAAAAATCACATGTTGAGAAATTGGAATGTGGTTTGTTATTCTAAAACCAACCTTTTATATCCAAATCTAATATATCCAAATCTGGTCACCTTTGTTTATGATAATAAACTGACCCCTGACTGCGCAGTGATTAGAATGCAGCATTGCAGGCAAACTCTTCCCACAACTTGGAGTTCAATTCTGATGGGGCTCAAGGTTGACTCAGTCTCCCTTCCTTCCAAGGTCCATAAAATGATTGTTGGAGGCAATATGTTGGCAGTGTAAACTGCCCAGAGAGTGCTGTAAAGCACTATGTCAACTCTGAAGCGAACGTGGCTGAAGCCATCTTGTGCTGCCTCAAAGTTGCCATGAAGCCTGAGAAAGAAGGGGAGGGGAGAAGTCGATAGCCCAGCTTACAGTCAAAATAAAAGGTTTTCCTGTGGGAACCAAGGTCATCATAACAGGTGGCTGGTGAAGGAGGAGAGGAGCCTGCCAGCTGTATTCATTGGACCATGTGACTGATGATACTGGGGAGGGGGAAAAGTTCATTCTTTTAATTAGGTGAAAACCGTGGGAACTTTCAAAGTTGGTTCTCACTGACTGTGCCAATATGATGTATCCAATAAACATGTTCTTAGAGGAATCTACCTGCCTCGGAGTTCTGCTTTCAATGGGAGCATTACTTAGAATGCTGACACACTAAGGGGCAGTATGTAAGTCTAATTGCTTTTGTTATTACTATTATGCTAATCTTTGAGAGCTCGAGTTTGTGGAGTCCTTGGCGCTCTCTGAGATGATGATATATGTTGTCAATCACAATATTTTTTCCGACAAATCTTTATTTTCAAGAACATATGCTAAGAAAAATATAGAATGCATGGTACCCTTTTCAAATTTCACCATAGAAATGTCTGACGAGTCATATGATGTACAAACTACAGTGATTTGGAAGGGCTGGGTTGAAGACAACTGCTGGAATCAGGGAATAAATCAAATAATACAAATCTAAGCTGTCAAGACTGACAACTGACGAGGGGGAAAAAGAAGCAGACAGTTTACAAGGTCACAATACATGAAAGTTTCAATGACATGTTATGAAAGCCATCCAAAATTAAAAAAAAACATTTTAAAAAGACACCCAAAATGCTGGACAGTATTTGATGTTCAGGCTGAGTCTACTAGGCAGAGGATAAGAGGACAAAAAGGATTTAGGGACATATCCTCCTATTGCAGGACACCTGATAACCCTAATTTGCTGCTTTATAAGCAGCTCCCCTTTTGCTCTTCCTTTTTCATCAGCAGAAGCTTAAGAAAGCTTTGATTGGATCCAGACGAGCAAACAAGAACAAGGTATATTTGGAAGTAAAGTCTTTTTTTTTCTTAATTGGCCTGTAAATAAACTTAACTCTGTGACTTTTTCTTAAGTTTCTGCAATGAACAAAACATTTGCAAATTTTTCTGAGGCTTACATTTGATATTTATTCTCAGTTCTTTCCCTTTGTTCTTTCTCCATTCTGCTTGTAGGCTACTCCCAGGCTTTCTTTTTTTTCATCTCTTTTCCAAAATTTGACATTTCTTGGCTGTGCAATTCTCTTTCTATAACTCTTTGGTTTTCAAAAGGAGTCCCGATGAAAAGTGTTACTAGGAATGCTATAGATAGAGTTTTCTAGCCAAACTTTCTCTCCAATACCAGTGTTATTTTCACTGAATTTAGCTGCATTGTTGCATTTTTCAAGGCTAGTGCATTTTATGTACGATTCTAATGCCCCTAATTTAGTAATATCTGTATTGTATTGTATAATTCCTCTGAATGTAAGTTCTGAACTTGCTTGAGTTCTGTAATAAATCACTACTTTTTGGAGCTTTCTTTGTGATCTTTCAAGAGATAAGACTTTCCTTATGTGTGCATCTTTCATCATCAAATGTATCTTTAATTTACATAGTGTGCAATGTGCAGGCATGTATCTACAGTAAATGTGATTCCAGGTGGCAATTACAGCTGATTTTTTCCAGACTGAAAGTCATATAATCAGTATGTGTATATATATTCAGTTGCTAATGAACCCTTGGCTTCAGGCTGTGAAAGCATTTCAAGAATAAGCTAGGACAGTGGACACATGGACAACGTTCTGAATCTCCCTTTGGGATAAAATTGCTGAAGAATCACCTTCCCCCCCCCCCCCAATTTACATTATGATTGAAAACTTTCAAAATAAAAGTCAAATGAAAATCAGAATTTCCCTTCATTTGCCAAGGCACCAAATTGTTAACATAAAATAACAGAGTTGGAAGAGACCTTGGAGATCTTCTAATCCAACCCTCTGCTCAAGCAGGAGACCTCATACTATACTGGACAAATGGCTGTCCAGTCTCTTCTTGAAATGATGGTTTCAACCCTCTAATGATGGTTATCTCCACAACTTTTGGAGGTAAACCTTTCCACTGATTAAGTGTTGCAGAAGCTCAAAGGAACACAAAATGTGATATGCAAGAATCCAGCTTCAGACCAAAAGCATCTGACAAAGTACATATATACCAATGTTCACCGGAGATGTCAACTTTTAAAAAAAGTTTTAGAAGAAAAAACTTTTGGACTGAGGAAAAAAGTGAACTTTCTGCATCTTAACTATAACCATTAGTAAACAGAATTTCAGCACAGGAAAGCAAACCATGATGGAAAGTTGTGCAGATTTTAATCATAAATTTAGAATTCACAGTGGCATGCCGAGAGTGAGCTGAGTAAGCCTAATTTCTCTTAGCTGCACATGGAAAGCTCTTGCTTGGCAGTTAGATTTAATTTCAGGCACTTAATCTTCCTTGCATAGCCCATAGCAAACTGGAGGGGAAACAGGAATTTCAAGGATTTTTTACTTACAGTTGCCATTCAAGTTTAAATAATTGCACATTGACCTAGGAATGAAGCAAAGAACATCACTAAGCCCCTCTATTTCTTAAAGCCAAGCAAACTAGCAGTTTGTAGAACTGTTGATAATGAAACAGAAATAGCAGCATTTTAGGTTTTTCTAGTGGCCCAGAAGAGAGAGAGATGCAATTAAATAAAGTACAAGTGGTCTTTGTTTAGCAACTACAATTGTTTCCTGCAACTCTGTTATTAAAAGGATTGCTAAGTGGGAAATCATATGACCATGGCTCTGCTTTCCATTTCCCCACCCTTTGGAATGCTCACTTTGGCAGCGCTGGGATAATTGGTAAGAATGGAATTAATATCTGTATTTACATTGTTTGGAGAGAAAGGGATTACAAAGGACCAAGCAGGCCCACAATGGAGAATACGCACTGAAAGGAATGAAATGGTGCCTCTAGAAAATCAAAGACCTGAAAAGAGATGATGATGATCAATTATGGCTTCATTCAGTGTCATAGCACTGACATAGCATAATGATGATGTTCATCCATTGTGTTCAAAGAGGACCTTGACATCTAATGGGTTGTGGGCTGTCCATGGTGTGTCCGCAGTGGCTGGTAAGGCCTATGCAGGCATGAAATGTTCTGCCACATGTTGGGCAGACGTGTAGGCACCATTGTTGCAGCATTTGCAGCTTTGGCTTTGTGGAGTGCTCACTTCTTTTGTGCTGTAGTACTTCTTTTGTCTTCAAATGTCTGGCAGCCTTGGTGGATCAACGTGCGCCATGTCGATCGATCTTGTACCAGGGTTTCCCAGGAGGTGGTGTCGATGTCCAGGGACTTGAAGGTGGCTTTCAACATGTCTTTGTACCACTTCCTTTGTCTTCCTTGTGATCATGTTCCTTGAGACAGTTCACCATAGAGGAGCTGTTTAGGGATACGATGTTCTGGCATCCTTGCAACATGGCCTCACCAGCAGGTCTGGGCTTTCATCAGCAGAGTGTGGACTGATGACAGGCCTGCTCTGGAGAGGACTTCTATGTCTGGCACCTCGTCCTGCCACCGGATCCTCAGAAGTCTGCGGAGGCAGGTTGTGTGGAAGTGCTTCAGTTGCCTAGTGTGTCCAAGTCTCACTGGCATACATAAGGGTAGTTAGGGCACTACTGCTCAGTAGACTTTGAGCTTTGTAGCAAGGCTTATTCCACAATGGTCCCACACGTTGGTCAGTAGTCTGCCATATGCAGAGCTTGCCTTAGTGATTCTGTAATTGACCTCAATGTCAATTGTCACTGCGCGGGAGAAGGTGCTGCCAAGGTATGTAAACTGGTCTACTGCTTGCAGCTTTTGTCCCTTCACTGTAATGGTGGGCTCTTAGTATTGGGCTTTTGGAGCTGGCTGGTGCATCACTTCGGTTTTCTTTGTGTTAATTAGGAGGCTGAAGTTGTCGCATGCTGCTGCGAATTTGTCCATACTGGCTTGCATTTCCTGCTCTGATCCAGCATTCAGGGCACAGCCTCCAGCAAAAAGGAGGTCTCATAGCACAGTCTCCTTTATCTTGGTGATAGTCTGGAGTCTTTGCAAGTTGAACAGTTTTCCATCAGTCCTGTATCTCAGGCTAACTCCCAAGGAACCATTCTAGAAGGCGTCATAGCACAGCATAAACAGGGATTAGCACAGGACAAAGCAGAACACAATACCTTAATCCAGGAACTACCAACCATTCTATGACATATGTCCTCATGCCATGGTCCTAATCTTATTATTGCACTTTAATGCTAACTGATACTTGTATACAGTTCCCCCTTTAAACCAGCAGAATTGGTCAACTTTAAGATATCAACTTGCAGGCAAACATACACACTGAAATACTTAACAGCAAACCAAACCATACCACTTACCTTTGCATATTTTCATGGAGTACTAGGAACATGGATTTGCCCAGGTGCTTAAAGCAGAAGGAGTCATTCTAGCCACCTTTAATTCAGGCCATATTAGAGTCCATTTCTGCAGATTCTGAATAGAATCTACATGATATTCCTGTCAAGTTGCAGAATGATTGCAGAATATTTAAGCTTATGAGTAATAGGCTTCTAAAATTTGCCTTGAATTTTCTTTTACTTTCAGCTGTACTTTGACAGAGATTGCCCACACAATCTCTTCACAGAGAAAGCTATTTTTAACTTAGAGACAACCCAGGATGAAACATAGAAATGACCTCTTAGCAGTTTTATTTTTCTTTCAAGTTTCTGTGGAACACCCCTTATGTCCCCAAAACATATTTGCAATGAAGTATATTAGCAGAATTGCAATGAACCTCAGAATGTTGATATGTTCTGCAGAATGCACTATCAAATCCTTACTGCCCAGTGCTTTGTATAATTATAAATTGATTACCACTCGTTTTCTACTACAGGCCATTGAAATCCTAATAAGCACAAAAAGACTTCATTGTAGTGTGTCAGCTAAGTCAATCTCCTGTTTAAGTTGCAATCACCTAGCACCATTACCTTCCTTCACATTCTTACCCAAGTACCCATTAAGTAGCCTTCACATCAGAGAAAACATGTGGAATGCCTTGAGGTACTGGAACACAGAGGAAGAAAAATTATTCTGGTTACAGGAACAGAGAGTACAAACTAGACTATAGTACTTTTTATACCACAATGAATCCAAAGGAAGTTGTACTATTAACACCTGAAAAAATAAAACTGATTAAGCTATCCAGCTCTATACCTAGTTTGCAAAACAAGCCATCTGAGTTTTTGTTTTCTGCATTGTCCTGTTTGGGAAGCAACATCTGAATCATAAGACTTACACATACTTAGGTATCAACAACTAAAATGGGTCTAGTCTGCCCTTTGGACAAAAAAGATATCTTTTAGGAAACTAATGGATGAAGCAAGACAGTTATACAACGAATGAATCATCTTGAAATAATAATCTAAGCCTGGGGTGTGTGGAAGAAGGTGTAAAATCCAGGACAATATTTCCATGTATCTCATGTAATTTCAAGTACAGCCATTTTGGTCTAGGCACTAGGCTAGAAAGCAGGAGACTGTGGGTTGTAAAAATAACAAAAGCAGGATGCCAACAAAAACAATTCTACAAGGTCAGCATTTTCCCCCAAATGTGAACACTTTACTCAGGCAAGCAAAAGACAAGATGCTATGAAAATCCATTAATCCTATTATCCTTTAACTGTAGAGAAGATGTCAGCTCACA
>JANHFL010004584.1:7154-31010 GCA_032468155.1 Oxyrhabdium leporinum | reverse complement strand
GAAGGAAGGAAGGAAGGAAGGAAGGAAGGAAGGAAGGAAGGAAGGAAGGCTGAAAAAATTGTATCAATGTCTTATACTTAGCAGCGATGACCTCAAATTTCCACATACCTTTTACTCTATGTCTTATTTTCCAAAGCAGATGTATGATGCTGAACTCTGTTTACCTTGCTAAGTAGGGCAATGTTGTACATGAAGGTGCATTACTCTGTCACTTACAGGGTTTCTGTAAGTAGATCTCTCAGCAAAAACTGAGAAGGAAATAACAGAATCCATGCAACTATGTGCATGTACTTCACCCGCAGATAATCCTGAGTAACTGGCTGAGAGCTGAAGAAAGATAGTTTTCTTCTTCATTTGTGTAATGAGGACATTAATCCTGGTGGAAACATTGAAATACTAAAAATTGAAGGTAACTTTGTCTATAGTTTTGATCAAATTCCATTAATGAGGCAGAGAAATTGCCCACTTAAAACTTTGTGTGGAAGCATCCAGGAGAGCTAAAGAAACATATACATGGTCAGATGACTCACTAACATGGATCTTTCCTGAAAAATGGCAAACTCTGTGATCTTTGAAATCTGCATGGAAATTTATCTTTCATTATTCTCAATTCAAAAGTCAATATAAAGTATAGCAACTTCTACTGCAGACATAACTGCAAAAGCTTTTCAGGAACTAGTAATGCAATGTATTTTGCATGTATCTCTGGCTTCTGTGTTGAGCTGACCTTGTATAGCCTAGATATATGGTATATCAAGCAGCAGCGAAGGTCAGGCAACTACATTACTGCAATTGAATACAAGTTCAGCAGCATGTATGTCCATTTTTACTTGTCAGGATAGTTTAAAGTAGATTGAACTCTTCTGAAGATTGTGGTGATTCCATAAACCACGTTTACAATCCTTTGAATATCTCCGTATCTTATTGCAAATTATTTAGATGGATTTATAAGAGGTAATGGATGACTCGAGGCATTATCCCATTCCATAAAATACTGCATCATATATGTAACTTGTTGCTTGCTGCACTAGTTTTTACCCCAATTGTCTACACAAAAAACATGTCAGCCAAAGAGCCTGGGTGCAGAACACATAGGGCACTGCATCCTATGTGTCACAGGACAAGCTCTCCTGCCACAACTATTTACAGCAATATGGAGAACAGTAGCATTTTACCACTGGCAGCCATTCAAGATTTGGGACAGAAAAAGAAGAGCAGACTATATTTAATATCCTGTTCGCTTCAACTTCAGTCTGAGCAGCTGCAGAAACTAAAAATACATTCACTTGAGCCAGGGTCCAATAAGCTGCAAAAGAGAACAAAGAATAATCCCAAACTGGAAATAAAATAAAATCTTAGCTGACCTACAAATAACAATGTTCGGATTATATTAAAAATATACAAATGCTTCTGTCTTGCTACTAGCTCCAGTACTGAAAAATTTGGATAAGATTTACTTAATTACAACATTTAATCACAGATATTTTTACTGTTTATCACTCTGCTTCCTCTTCCAGTTGAAAGCCGCAAAATACAATTTCAAATCAGGTAAACCCAATCCTCCTCTTTCCTTCGCATCTTGTAATAGCTTATATTTAATTTCTGGATTTTTTTTCCCCTCTGCCACACAAATTTAGATATATGGTATCTTTTTGCCACTATTTAAATGGTGCATCAATTGTCAAAACAGGTATTGTCTGCAATAAACATATCATTCTAGGCAAGATATTCATTTTTATGACAAAAATTATCCTCTACAATGGCAGTTGTAATTTCCCATCTTAACATGTCTTTTTAACTGCATTCTATATCTTAACATCATTATTTAAAATAACATACAATTCATTAGATATTTTACCCACTTCTCAATCTTAAAACCTGTTTTATTCATTAATTCTGTTTGATCTTCTATTGTCACATTTTTGTTAACATCTTTGTCTTATGTTTATTAATACTGAAACCTGCTAGTGCATCATTTTTAAAAAATTTTCCATTAGCATTATAATTGCCTTTAAAGGATCTTCTAGAACCAATACAAGTCATCTGCAGAAGCATTTAACTTATCATAAGTTTGTTCATCTTTACTTCCACAATTCTCTAGTCTTGTATCTCTATTCAGTATTTCAAGAAACAAAATCAAAAAGAAATTAATATTCCTATTTTTGTTCCTTTTTGTATCCCGTAGGGTTTTGTTAAGTTTCCATTAACTGTTATTTGAGCATTCTGTGAAGTGTAGATTAGTCTTACCATTTTATAATATCCTCTCCAAAATTTGTATCTTCCAATACCTTGAACAAGAAAGTTGAGTTCAATCAGCGATTAGAATCTAATAAGATCCAAAAGATAATAACTTTTGTATTGAAAATTTTGTAAGATGGATAAACTAATTGTATTATTATTTTGCGATTATTACTGATATGTTTATTATGCTTATTATTATGATTAATGTTGATTAATACTGCATTTCTACTTAAAACTAATTGTATCCAGACAACAGGCTGTTCAGATAGATATGGAATTTTTTATGTAAAGTGTATTAATAAAACATATATTTAAAAAAAATAAAGTTGAGTTCATTGTCAATGACCTTCTCTGCATTTGGGAAGATCAAAGCAGTTTGGCTTTTATTACATTACTCCAAATATTCCAAATTGTCCAACATATTTTTAACATTGACCTTTAACTGTCTTTTAGGTAAAAATCCACATTGATCCTCATGAATAAGTTCTTGCAAAATTATTTTCAGTTAGATTCATTGTGAACAATTAGTTATCATTCAATAATAGTATCAACCTATAGTTTCTTGTTAAAATCAAATCTTGGCCCTCTTTTGGTATTAATGCTTTATTGGCCTCTTTTCAACTCCCTGCCATCTTTCCTCCCTGTAGAATAGATTTCATTGTGTTTTGTAAAGATTGTAAAAGTTCATCCTCAAATGTTTATAATAACAACCTGGTAATCCACCTGGTACAGGCAGCTTTCCTAGTTCAATCTTTTTTTATGGCAGCAGAAATATCCATTATTGTTATAGATCAAGCCATACTCTGTTCATCTGTAAGTAAATTTTTGTGGTTTTTTTTTTATATATTCATCTATTTTGTCTAAATAGAAGTCATTTCTTAATATGGATGAAATGCTTTTTGTATGGCTGCATTGTCCATTAGAACAGTATCTCCCTCTTGTAATTTCAATATCATCTTGTTTACTTATTCTTTTTGTAATTTATAAGCTGGGAATTCCCTAGTTTATTTCCAAGCTCATTTTTTTCTTTACATAATTCATTTTTATTTCCATTTCTCTTACTGTCAACATAAATACTTGTTGTTATAACAATTTGATTTGCTGAGAAATATTTATTTTCTCTGCAAATTTAATTCTTCTTTTCTCTTTATGTCATGTAATTTTTCCTTGACTCTTCTAAGTTCACTATTATGCTGTATAAAATAACCTTCAATAAAAGCTTTACTTACATCCCAAACCATTGTTAAATTAGGTGACTTTACCTAAGTTATTTTCAAAGAATGTTTTTGAATTTCTGTTTAGAATCCTCCATTGTTGCTTCTTTCTACAGCAATATTTCATTTAGTCTTCATCTAAAAGAATTAGATTTCCTTTGGTAAACCAAACTCTCAGGATTTCAAAAGTCTTTGGTAATATCTCCACTTCAGAAACCTTAGCATTCACATTCTTTAATATCTAAATCATGTCTGTTCTTGAAAAGGATCTATAGTTTTTCAGAAAAGAGTGTATATTCTCTTTAACTCCCAATTTTTATATCTCTATATATCAACCAGCCTTAAATTGTCCACCAAATCAAAGAAAACTTTTGGTAATTTGCCCTGGGTGCTTTTAATATTTTTTCTCAGAAGTTCTCTCCAGTTGAGGAGAGAGCTCTCCATTCCACTCCCTCATCGAACACCAATTTTCATATGAGAAACCAGAAAGTATTGTACAACTCTTACCTATGCCAATATTATTTTTGTTCCTTAAATGAAAATGCATTTCCTATTAACAAAGTCAGAATATATGCTGACACTTGGAATTGTAGCTTCTGTGCTGAAAATCATTTGCAAAGTGGACAGCCTACTCAGTCACTCCAGGGACATAATGGTATCTTAACTTGGCCCTGACTAAATCAAACAGTCACAGAGAGGCTATGCAGTGCTCTCCAATCACTGAAATATCTCTGTTCCCGGAGGCACATCAAGAACTAAATGGAGGTTGCAAACATAAGGTTATTTAACAGTCAGAAGAGCAAGAACTACAAAACATATCAAACATACAAAGCTACCCATTGGCATTCTCCAATCTCTGATACATATTTATAGTTCCTTTAAATTGATCATACAAATATTTCAAGCTGGTTTTAAGCCATCTTCTTTTCCAGAAAGTGTCCATTACATTATTCAACAATATTGGCAAATGGAGCATAAAAGTATTATTTGCAATATGATTCTGTGAAAAATCCAAGCTCCCAGTGTTATGTTTAGGAAAGGTTGTAAGATTTAATTCTCATGAGATGAAATTCAGAAGACTTAAGCATTCTAATTTTATGCAGAACTCCAGCATTCTAAGCAGATTTTCCACCTGTTTTCTCAGAAGTGAGTTCCTTTAAGAGAATGTATACTGCCTATAAACACTCAACTCTTGATTCTCCTCTACCAAAGGTAAAGCTGACAAAAGCTGACCTCCCTTTGTGTGTGTGTGTGTGTGTACACACACACACACACATACACACACACATATATTAGCAGATCCAATATTTCAGCAGATCCAATATTTAAATTCATGGGATACAACTATAATATGAACAAACCATCTTTAGATTCATTCATTTCCCTCCTTTATTATTTTTATAACTAATTCAAGTCAGTGAACATGTCTAATATACCTTTCTCCTCCTAATTTCCCCATGACAAAAAACCTGTGAGATAGGAAGGGCTGAGAGCGAGTGTGAAAAATTAGTCATAAAGAGTTGACTGCAGCAAGCACCATTTCCTGTGCTGTCTACTCATACACTCTCTTATTATTGCCCTTAATCATACTGGATTTTGGGCTTTTAAAACATCCTAAATATCAGTTTCACAGATATCAATAGCCCACCATGCTAATTATTCTAATATTGTACACTCAAAAAATAGTGTAATTGCAGTCCACAGTTGCCCCTTAATTTTGACCCCAGGGTAGGGGGGGAATTTTAATTGTTCCACAAGGTCTTTCCTGACTGACTGACATAAGACAAACTCCTGAGCAGAGATGCCTTTAAAGCAGCTAAAACCCTAATTCAATTGGATTGGGTTGTATTGTCTGCAATCTACAGACAATAAGATGAAATGTGTTTTGGTTCCATTTAGCGCAGGGGTGTCAAACTGGATTTCGTCGAGGGCCGGATCAGCATTGTAGTTCTCTGTGGGCCAGCAGCAGAGGGGGCCGGGAGGGCAGAGGGTTGGCGGGACGGATGCCTCCTGCATGGCCAAAACGGGGCATGAGGGATCCACGCACGGCCCACTTGCACCTTGTTTCATCCTCCATGGCTTCCTGCAGCAGTCTGCCTGCCGAAAACGGCCTGCATGGCCCGTTTTTGGCCTGTTTTCTAGACTCTTTTTGGCCCATTTTGGCCCATTTTCTGGCACATTTTGGTCCACTTTTTCACCTGTTTTTGGCCTGGTTTCAGCCTGGTTTTCTGGCCATTTTCAGCCTGTTTTCGGCCCATTTTTGGCTAGCAGAGTGATGCAGGAGGCCATGGAGGGTGAAAATGAGGCACACACCACCACCACCCCGCACACGGTCCGTTTTAGCCACCAGAGACACTGCAGGCCAGTCCTTTGATATTTCCAGGCCGGGTCCGCAAGCTGGATTTAAGCACCCCATGGGCTGGATCCGGCCCACGGGCCTTGAGTTTGACACCCCTGATTTAGTGTGATGTGCAAACCCAATCACCATGGATTATTTAAATCACAGCATAACAAGATGTTTGGCAATGGCACTCCCCAAAATTTTATTGAAGTGGAGATGCCAGGAGCTCAACCTGGATGGTTTTGCCTGCCCAGTGCTTTTACCAATGAACTATAGGCCTATCCTTTACCATTGAAGAAACTCCTATTTATCATTTTCTATTCTCTCACAGAACTATTATCACCTAAGGCTTATCTTTCAGTACTATGCAATTATCTTGATCTTGAAGGAAATAATCCACTGAACTAATCTTAACTGATGACCCAACTTGTAATGGTTGTTCAGGAAGAAATGGTTAGTACAGCCCAGATACTTGCATTATATCAATACCATCAAGTGTGACTGTTGCCCAAACTGAATAGTAATGGTGGATGTTGTATTTCCACAAGTACAAAGAGGTTGAGATGGCTGTGCTAATATTTGTAGAAATAGTTCTTAAATGAGTGTTATTGGTTGCACTGATTTTTGTATGTCAATATCTGCAGCTGAGATATCCTAAGTTTTTGTTCCGTTAATGATCTTTGAAAAAAAACGGAAATGTTTAGAGAATAAGTTTTGTTCTTTTTAGTATTAAGAGGGAGAATTGTCAGAAATCTGCCATCTGCTTTTAGCAGATGGATTTCTACTTGACTACTTTAGATGAAGCAAAAAAGCTTTAATCAATACAATGAAGACAAATGGCAAGGAATTACATTTTTCTTTTTTTAAAAAATCAGAGACTTTCTAAGTATTGTCAAACAAACAAAAATATATCGATATTAGTGTGCAAAGAATTGGAATTGTTATAATTACATTTGCTTTTCTTTAAATACATGCTGCTTAGCACTGTCTCACAATAGGACTATTTTTGTTCTTCAAATTGTTTAGCAATCTCATCCCCAAACGTTCATGCATTTACTTAATTATGGGCAAAACAACCATCTAGCATAAATACAATAAACTAACAAGAGTACTCCAGTTTATTTCACTTAAAATGTTTGGTGAATCCAGCAGCTTCAATTTCCAAGCCATGTTTATGGCTTAAAATGCTCTGTAAATCCTTCTTTCGTCCGTTATTCAATATGCCACAATTAAACAAAACATGGCTGTGGTATGTGAACCAAGGCATTGTATTAAAGAGAAGATTCCATGCCTTGCCCAACTTGAGATATTTTCAAATGAGAGCATATTTTGACTGACAACAACATCCAAATTTTGGCCTAAAACTTTATCAGAGCTTTTTTGCTTCTACTATCCCTGAGAAAAAACGGGAGGAAAAAGCTAATCCTTGTTTTAGAAAGCTGTCCCAAACATGATACAGATAGTCCTCAACGTATGACCACTATTGAGCCCACAATTAGCTCAGCTGTTAAGTGACTTTTGTCCCATTTTATGACCTTTGTTGCCACAGTAACTAAGTGAACTGCTGCATTGTTCAGTTAGTAACATGGTTGCAAAGTGAATCTGCTTTCCCATTGACTTTGCTTGTCAGAAGGGCACAAAAAGGAATCATGTGACCCCAAGACATTGCAACCATCATAAATATAAGCCAGTTGCCAAGCCTCCAAATTTTGATCGCATGACCATAGGAATGCTGCAGCGGTAGTAAGTGTGAATAAGTCTCTTTTTTTCGGTTACTAAACAAATGTTGTAAATCGTGTACTACCTGTACTATTTACCTCATTTCATTTTTACTTTTCCATAGCTTTCACTGTTGTCTTAGACAGTTCTTGGTCTGTTGTGTTAGTATATGATGTTATGAGTATAAGGATGCAAATTACAAGTAAGGAATTATAGGTGAGGGAGGGCATGGAACTAAGTGATGTGTTGCCTCTTTAATGCAGGAGAATAAACAGCCCACTGAACATTCTCACCCTATGAACCAGCCTGTCTATATTAGTTATGCCACCCCATGTAGCTGTTAGTAGATACAAGTAGCCCTCAACTTACAACAATTTGTTTAGTGACCGTTCAAAGTTACAACGGCACTGAAAAATGTGACTCATGACCATTTTTCATAGTTAGGACCTTTGCAGAATCCCTACGATATGTGATCAAAATTCAGATGCTTGGGAACCAGTTCATATTTACAACCGTTGCTGTGTCCTGGGAGCATGTGATCACTTTTGTGATCTTCTGAAAATTAAAGTTTATGGGGAAGCCAGATTCACTTAACAAGCAGGTTACTAACTTATCAGCTGCAGTGATTCACTTAACAACTGTGGCAAGAAAGTTCATAAAATGGGGCAAAACTCACCTAACAAATGTTTCACTTAACAACAGAAATTTTGGGTCAATTGTGGTTGTAAGTCAAGGACTACCTGTAATGAAGTTTATGTTTCCATAAATGTTTTTAGACCTGCTTTCTGCGTAACAAACACTGGCTAGAGACACAGAAGCTGGCCAGAGTAATTGTAAGAAGCACTCGAAGAATTATGTAATATGAATTTACTTCTGCATGCAGTATTTCTTGAATATGCTGAATGCACTATCGAGAGTCTCCTCAAACAGCGAGATGGGTGGCATGTAAATTTAATTAAATATTTGTAAAACATTGGTAAGAGAGCCGATTTGTTGATTTAGTGCGCACAGGCAGTCTCAAGCATATTTCCAGGCTAAAGATAGAAGGGAACACATCCTTTTTATATTGGGACTGCCAGATCTTCCTACATGTCTATGACAAGTTATGACTTGATAGACTAGTTGAAAAGCTTTGAAAACTATGTTGTCTTTGTACCAGGTGGTTCATTTCGCTAGATTAATGCTTCATAAATCCTTCTTACATTGCTATTTAAAGCACAGTATGCAAGCAAAAGGATAAAAGAGCACTGGTAATGAAAACCTAAACAAACCCTCTTCCTGTTATTCAGTGTTAATCTATTCATAGTTAGATTCAGAGGAAAGAACAAACTAGCCAGCTGCATTTTATATCTGAAATTTATGTGTAAAATTCAAAGGTCAGAGGTCAAACTCAGAAAATTGGCTAAATATAATAAATCAGTTTATTAAACCATGGATTACTGTGACGTGCAAACATGGCTAGAAATCACTATTATACTTTTAGGTTTTTCACGACTCAAGAGTTTATTGTTAAATACTAGCACAGGAAAATATTTGTACATATATCCATCCAATATTCAAAACCTAGTAAATTAAAAGTATTTTCAGATCAGTATTTGTCCACACAAGTAAATTGTCCTAAAGGAACTATCAGAAAACAAACCACTGAAGAAGAAAATCAAAAGCTAAATTTATCATGATTCAGCTTAGCCTGAAAACACACCAGATTTTTTAATATATAGCATGAGGTAAACTACAGACAAAACTGAGTTTGTTTGATCTTACTGGCAGGGGGAACAGACTTGTAGTAGTAGTATTTATGATTAATCAGCATTTGTTAACAAACTGGTTAGGATTTCATAGTTGCCACTTAATTTATTTAGGCTGTCATGTCCTAACAAGACCAGTTATTCGGAACAAACAGCTTCAGATAAAGACAAAAAGGACTGGCCAAGGAGAGCAGCTTAGAAAAAAATATATCATTTTCTGAAATGTGTTTGAATATTAGTAGCTCGGGTTGGCAGTTAGGCTGTTGGCTTGACCTCCGAGCTTGGCAGTTTGGTTGCAATTGTTTCATCACCATTTGAGGAGACATTGTCAGTGCATCTTGAATTGTGCTCGTCTGTCAGAACACAGGTCTTTAAATATCTTTTTATGCGATGCAAATTAGTCTGAATGTTGTTTGTTTGAATATTTCACGGTCTGATTTCGGACTGTTGGTTGGACCAGTCTCTGTAACAACAGACAGCCACAAGCCAAAACCAGACCATGACTCAGAAGCACCCACATAACAATTCTAATCCTAATCTGCATCACACAGACGGTACTTAACTACAACCCAACAACAACAGCCAGCCAAGCAAATAGTACGAAATCAGACCATGACTCAGAAATATCTGAACATACAACATTCAGACTAATTTGCATCACATAAAAAGGTATTTAAAGACCATTGCTCTGACAGACAACACAATTCAAAATGCACTGACGATGTCTCCTTGAATGGTGATAAAACATTTGCAACCAACAGCCTAAATTGTCCCATATATCTAACGCAAAAACACTGACAATCTGATGGAACATTGAGGTAGCAATTTCTGTTTTTAATGAAGTCATACATTTTTTAAACAAACGCATCTGTCAAACTTGCAAACCAGCTTAAAGTATGTATAATAATTCACATTAACAGGAAAAAAGAAAACTAATTTGATGTAGAAGGTAAGGTACCAGGTTGTAAATTGTCTAAGAGTTCTAGTCGGAACTTAAGCACTAAGCCAGCTTGGTGTCTTTGGGCCAGTCACCCTCTCTCAGCCTTGGAAAGGAAGTAATGACAAACCATTTTTAAAAAACCTTGCCAAGAAAATTACAGGGACTAGTCCAAGCAGTCATTGGGAGTCAACACTAATTCAAAGTCACATACATGCAACATATAACAGCCGGACATAGCTTGCAGACCTACCTCTGACACAAAATCCTTCTACACATACTCAGGGAAAACAGTAAAAGGATTTTATGTCATTAATGTACAGATACCTTGAATTTCACATCCCTGCCAGTAGGTAATAACATTTAGATTCCATTACTGCAGCTGCAACAAAAAAGGCAATTTATTTTAAAGATAATTTATTTTACTGGCAGGCACTCCTCTGTCACAGAGAAATCCATCAGGTTCTAAAGTATCTTTGTCTGGATCGTGCCTCACGTTATTAAAGGAAATCTTGATCTGCCTGCTTGCCTAAAAACGCCGAAATGTGAGTTGTGAGGGAAGACAGAGACGGTGAGACATTTTACATCTTTAGAATGTTGAAAAAAATTCCCTCGTGAGTAAAAACTCTAACTCGGTTGTAAACGTCACTTGACATTCTAGTTTTGCTGCTAGAAGTAAAACAGACTAATACCACACGGAGAACAAATAAAGTTGAAGAAATCCAATGGGGACTGTTTTTCAGTTCATATACTAAGCAGCCTTTTATCCAAGTCATTCCAAGTTAATATACAAAACAATTGCAACATTTTTATCACTCATAAAAGGATGCTTCACAACCAGATCAACCTCATGTTTATTTTATTCCTATAGTGCTCTTAATGTGCACTTCCAGAGAATACAAGGGGACAGGTATTCCTTAGGCTCTTACAATCCCAACATTTGACACAAGAAATATAACAGGAGAAGCAAATATAAATAGAGGCAATGAAATAATACACCATTGAGACAGTTAAATGTCCTTAGTTTTAGTTATAGAGTCAGTTATGGAGAATATGACAAATAGGGATTCTATTAAAGGCTTTATGGAAAAAACTGGACTCTGAAAAAGCAGAGCCCCAAAGAAGCTTTAAGAGGACCAGTAATATTCCAGATAGGAAAGATCACAGGTGGAATATATTGAACAATATGGATTCCCTCAATACATGGTGACCTTTGCCAGACACCAAAATTCCTCAAGTCCACAACCATGAGAAGGTTGATAAGCAGCATCCGCAGTCTTTAAAAGAAAGACTGGGTTTGGCATTGCTCTATTCACAATGGCCGTTATGGGAGAATGGAAAATGAGAAAGATGGAGTAGAGAAATCAGCATGCTAAGTAGCATTAGGAAAACATTGGAAGTCTCTATTATACTAATCCAGCCATGTTCTGGAACATCATCCCCCTGGAGAGGAAAGTGGCCCCACTCTGTTGGTTTTTCACAAAGCCCTGAAAATATGGTTTTGCCAAAAGGCATGAGCAGTGTGGAAGGGCCTGTATTGTCTATTATAAATAGGTGTGCTCACTTTGACTGTTAATTTTGCGGTATGGTTTTATGGTTCACTTTTTTTTTATTTTTTAAATTGCACTGTTTGCTGTTTTTATATTGTTTTTAACTGTTTGTTAGCTGCCTGGAGTCATATATTGTGATAGCCCACTATGTACATTTGATTAATAATTAAGTAAACCCACAAATTATGTTTCAATAATCTTATTAGCAGTGTTTATGCAACTCATCTCACTGATATTCTTACTGGATAATCTAATTCCATGGTATTCATGTTTTTAATATAAATTTAATATGCTGTTTTATATCACTTCTCTATTTTTCGGGGGGGGGGTTGTTCTTTTTAGTTATTAATATATAATACCTTGCCTAAAACCACTTTGGAAACTAAGTGGCCTACAAACTAATTGCATGATTAAACAAGCATGCTAATCCAAAATGCTACTCAGTGCATCATGGCTTTATATGATAAAGTGAATTCATCCATAGTATCTACTCAATGTAGAGTTTCTCAATCTCAAGTCATAAGGCCAAGTGGTAACAAGCAAATTTGAGTGTGTGGGGTGGTGTCACGATTATTTTGGTTTATTTTTTCTCCTCAGCTGCTTTTTCCACTTTCTGTTCTTCTCATTATTTTGCTGACTGAACAAGGAACAGCAGTGATGGTGGCAGTAGAGTTGGAAAGAAGAGGTAAATTAGGGTTTGGGATTTTATTCTATAATGAATACAGGCCTGATAGCTCCATCCAAGCAAAGCAGAGAGCAAGTTCTGACCTGATTCCAGGCAAGGGAATATGCAGTTTTGTTCAAAAATTCAAAATGCTAACTGTAATGCTGTATCAACTTTCCTTTGCAATGCACAGAAGAATCAAAGCTGGATCAATCTCAAAGGCAAGTCATTCTTCAATGACTTGGAAATATAGGAAAACAAATGGAAAACAGCTTATTTTTTTTAAATCGTTCTAAAATTATTATACAATACTCTACACTGATTCAATAAGCACAACTTTGGTGGATAATTTGGAAGCTGCTATACAGACCTTTGGTTAACCCTGATATCTCTGCCTTAAAAGAGGTTGGTAAAGTGGTTAAGACCAGGCTAGAAACTAGGATAATAAGTTCTAGTCCTGCCTTAGGCATGAAAGCTGGCTGGGTGACTTTGAGACAGTCATTCTTTCTCAGCTCAGACACATCACAGGGTTGTTGTTGTGGGGAAAATAGGAGGAGGAAGGAGTATTGTGTGTGTTTGCCACATTGAGTTATTTATAAAAAATAAAAATAGTGAATACATGTAAATAAATAAAATTCATGCTATGTTCATAGACTTTTGTTCCACAATGAAACAGATGCAGGTGTTTTGACAATTCCTTATTTTAACCTATGGATAATTTAAAATGAAATATTGAAAGGTCATTGACACATCCTTAAATATCAAAGTACTTTCTCCAAATCTCATATCTCCACTCTGGCTTAAATGAAGTCCAATTCAACTTGCACAAATGCCTACTGAAAAAACTTGTCAATAACCTTTTAAGTTAGGTACACATATACCAAAACAAAAACAAAACAAAACCAAAGCAGATCACCTATCAACTCCCTAGATCAGTTCCCCCTAAATCACTGCTCTTCAGGTGAATTCCCAACCACCATATTGGAAAGGCACCATTTTACTGGCTACTCTAGAGAGCTATAGATAGGTTTCTATCTCTCAGCTTTAACCATGGAAATCAAAGCCCAGATCTTATAACCCCCACCCTACAAATAGCAAGACTGAAGTAGCTAGTCTCTAGATCAATGGTGGCGAACCTATGGCACACGTGCCACAGGTGACACACAGAGCCTTCTCTGTGGGCTTGCATGCCGTTGCCCCAGCTCAGCTCTACCGTGCATGCGCGTGCGCCCTCGCTGGCCAGCTGGTCTTCAGGTCTCTGACATGCATGCGCAGGGGCTGGGTACATGCACGGGGGCTGGGCGAATGAGCGGGGCTGGGGCATCTGCGGGGGGCTTCCTGCGGGGGACACGGATGCATGCACAGGGGCGGCGCATCTTGCATTGGAATATGTGCGCGCATGCATGCTTCGGGCATTCGGTGCCCAAAAGGTTCACCATCACTGCTCTAGATAGATTTGCACAGCTCCTTAAACTGAAACCAGCCAAACATGATTTTGGATTTTGTGTGAACCTAGTCATTCTTGCTTTCAAATTCAATGGTGTGACACAACCAAACCCATTGTACTTTACTTAGTGATCACCTACAGTTACAATTACTGTATGTAACAAATTCACAGTAAAAACTTGCAGTATTTGAAGATCATTCACAGTCACACTATAATGTTATCTCTCTTGATTTAATTTAAAAATATTATATTCAGCTAATTAATTTTAACAATTCCCTCTTAAGAAGACACATTTTAAAAGAAATTTAGGCAAAAGGAATTTAAGCAGTTATCAGATGTCATGTCTAAATTCCAACCCAAGCTTGTCAAGTCATTAGTTAATCCACATTCAGAATTTTAAGCCAAGAGCAACATGGCTATTGCTTCGAGATCTGCAGTTATCCATTGCATATTTATTTAGGGCTAATCTCAATAAAGACACATTTTATATTTTCCTACATTTTCAATAGCACATACCTTACAAGGTGCCCTTATGCACTATATATATATTTGTTTAATAAATAAATAAAAATCAGGGCAGTTCTAAGGTTATGGCTGAAACTCTCAGTTTTGTTGTCAATAGATTCCTTAACATCTGAGAGCATGATCTGAACATCTTATGTGTAAAGCACTTTTTCTATCACGGAGTCTGCCCAATCTTTGCACAAACAAGGTATCAAAAATCATGACTTCAACTTGTGCTGCAGAATAAAGAGCAGATCAATGGTGAAAGAAAACTTCGTGATGTCACCAAAACTTGGTTTCTTCTGGGAAAACCAAGGAATGAATTCTACTTCTAAACGGCCATAAACAGAATACAAAAATTATAATTATATACTTACAGCGGGCTTAAAATTTTAGTAGCATAAGTTTTATAACAAGGCCATATTCCAGGATTAAAAAAAAAGTTTAGAACTGATACTACTCCACCTTCTGAAAAAGAAATATGGTACCTTGGCACAGGTGTAGCTAGTAAATAGACAGAAGGGGAAGAAGTCTACATTGCATTTACATTCATATTACACCAAGGAACCAGAAGGACTTTGGAAAGCCTCCTTTATACATAGAAATCTGCTAATGAATGTGTGCTGTGTATGCCTTTCATATGTTTCTACTAAAGCTCGTGCTTCTAACTGGAGCATTCTGTCAGACTGGCAAAATTGATTTAGGAGAAAAGGAATCTGTTTATCAGCTGTAGCAAACTAGCTAAGTTCTGGCTGGCTGGATAGAGAAGTTGAATACTGCAGGACCTCAGCCCAAGAGACTGGTAACCAAAGTTATCAAACACTCCTTATTTTTCATAACCTTTTTTTTCCTTTAAATGTCACAATTCCAAAATAGAGCTGTCCATTGTGATCGTCCTAAGGACAAACTCTGCACAAATCTAATAACAGAATGTGGTCTTTTCATCTGATTAAAACTGCAAAATATTGAGAAACAAAAGCAGTGTGGAATCTGAAAATGCGCCAAGGGCTTCCCCTCCAGGAAATTCATAAAGAAAAAATGGGAAAGAGGGAAGACAGAAATAATTTCACCCCCACTTGGCCATGAGCCCTTAAAACATTTGGAAGGCATGTGGTCCTCTCTCCCATCTCCATCAGAGGGTAAACAAAGACAATATATCATGCCTTCTGTAACTAATACCATATTAAGAAGCAAAAGGGAGAAGGCTCCAGAACCACATCTGGCAAGGAAATGATGTTTCCTATTCTTCCCCAGCATCCCTTTCTAAAGGAGAAGCAGTCAAACAGCGACCAAATTAAAATGCCATTACCCAGACTGAGAATAATCTCAGATTGTCTTCCCAAACCAACCTCCTCCCAATCGGAGCAGCTAGGAAACAAAACGCCGAAATAAACTGCAATCTATATATACAAAGGCAATTAACACAACTAGGCCAGGCTTTTAGCAGCAGAGATTGGGGGGGTGGGGGCATGAACACGACACATTAAAAAATAGCCATAGCACAACCCGAAGTGGTGGGTGAACGAAAACTAAGATCAGATGCTTAATCCGATGCCAGCGATTCGTACCAAGATCTTCCCAGAGAAGACCTCCCGAGGTCTCTTAGACGGAGCAACTTCAACAGGCTCGAAAGCCGGCTCCTTACACCGATGGACGCAGCGAGAGCCCAACCCACCCGCTCAGGAGATGCCGTTCCTCGGATGCCGAGAAGCGGGTTAGATCCTCCACCGGGATCGGACTTCTGGCCGAGCAAGAGGCTCCCCATATCGTCTTCCCTCCCTCGGGCGAAAGTGCCAGCTGTCAAGCGTCAAATTACCCACAGCCACGGACAGAGCTTCTGACTGGGAGGTACCAGCCGCTTCTTCGCAATCGCCGGTTCTCTTGGAAAGGCGGGAAATGGAGGGAGAGACACACACACACAACGCAATCAAACCGCCTCCTCCAGGAATTGCAGGTCGCTCGTTCGGTCCCAGTCCGTCCACCCCCCCACCCCCCCAAGGCGTCAGGGCAATCGGGATTCCCTTCGACAAGAGTCTTTGCGATCTTCCTAACTAGCGGCGGCAAAATTACCGAGCCACACGGAGGAAGGAAACTAGCAAGCGGTGGGCGCTGCCCCCCACCGCCTCAGCTTCTCGCTCCAGACAGCCAGGCAGCACCCAGCCACTTAGCTGAGAGGGAAGGCAGCCAGGAAGCAGGAACCTTCGCCCGATCAAGGAGAGCCAGTCCTAACAAAGCTCCCGATTCTTCTCCTCGACGAATCTCTTTTCCTCTTAACTATCCACTCTCTTCCCCACCCCTCCCCGCCCGCGCATCCTCCCCTCGGACCAGAGTCCACCATCCCGCCTATGGCAGCAGGAATGTGACCTCAAAACACCCACCTTCCAGATAACTGGAACCTGTTCAACGCTTTTTTTTAAAGGGGGAGGTGGGGAGAGAGACCTGGAAAATGGGGGAGATGATCTGCCGAAGGAGAGAAACGGAACTGCGGAAGCGAGAGAGTACCTTGGATGTGCTGCTTGATGACACTTTCCAAGTGGTCCAGCCTTTCTATAATCCTTAGAGTGTCTCCTTTGTCTTCCTCTAACTTTTTCTCCGAGATCGGCTCCTGAACTTTCACAGAAACCGTGGCAATGTAGTTGGTTACCCAGCCCACGTACAGCAAGCAGATGATGTTAGTCATCCCGCTGAGAATCACGCATGTGGACACTAAAGTTTTGGTTTTCCTGTTGCAAACCATTCTGAGATCCCTCCATATAGCTCCAACAAAACCTGGTGCTCCGGTAGAAGAAGCGGGTGGGAGAAGAGAGCGGCAGCACAAAAAAAAAAAAAGAGTCAATAAATAGGTGCGTAGTTAACACCCTTCTCTCACTTTCTGCAAAAAAACGAAAACCGGTCGGGTCTCAAGTCAGCGAATTTCCATCTAAATCGTGACCTGGTTCACAGACAAGGGACATTTTCTCCCCCCCCGCCCAAGAGCAAAGGTGCAGGCGGGAGCTTGATTCCGTTGCTGGGATCTCCCCGGCTGTAAACCAATCCAAGAAAAAACCAAAGGAAAGAAGCAGAAACTTTTGTCTCCCAAGCTTTGTCCGCTCCTAGGCGCGGCTGCTTCCCTTGGTCAGCCTCACTCCAGAGCGCGCACGGGCGAGAGATGCGGAGTCAGGTGCCCAAGTCTTGCAAAAACTTTCTTCTCCGCCGTGCCGCCTCGCACAGCTCACAGCAGCCACCGCTCCTGAAGCCACCCCCTTAGAAGCCGCAAGCAGGCGAGTCGGGTGTGTACGGGGGCGGATTGACAAGCCTCTCGTCCAATAAAGAGAAGGAGCTGGTCCAGGGTTCCGCGGCATCGGCAAGCTGTTGGCCAACGGGGGACTTCGGAGGGGTGAGCTTCATTGGAGGCCCACCTGCTCGCCGAGCCGGCTTTCTCTCGCCGTCAGGCTCCCGTTTGGCGAGTGTGTTTGTGTTCGTGTAGGTCGGCGTCACCCGGGAAGCTCGACCCGGGGTGGGGTGGGGATCTGCAGCGGAGGTCAAAGGAGGCAGCGAAAATTGCGTGGTAAGTTCCACAGGTAAAGCCAATTTATCACGTCTGGCTTTCCTTCCATATTCTTCCTTTTTTTTTAATCCCTTGCTGTTAGTATAGAATGTGTTGCTATTTATTATCAGCCGCCCACAATATCTTCATCGATTCTGTAAGGTGTCCCAAAGGTGCTTTTTTTTTTTTTTCCCCAAGAGGCAACTGGACTTTCTGATTTTTCTTTGAAGACGTTTCGCTTCTCATCCAAGAAGCTTCTTCAGCTCTGGATGTCCTGGCTGACTGAGAATCTCCATAGATTTTGTAAGCTTTTCCACGTATGGTTTAGTAGTCGATTATGAACGATCAAAGAGAGCCTGATGGATTCAAAGCGGGACAAAATCCGACCGCCGTCTTCCTTGCTCCTGTAAACGCTTGGTGGCTTGACTCCCAAGTATTCAAGACAGGTCTTCGATGTTAAAAGCATAGCAATAGCTATAAAGTCGCTGGAGAAAAGGTTTTAATGGGAGCTGTCTTAGCCTGCTGTTTTATTGTAAGTAAAAAAGGAGGAAATATTTTTGTGTTCATTTCCCTGCCAGGCCAGTGTATTAGCTCCATTATCAGGGCCTGTGTTCTGTAAGGTCCCATTTTACACATATGGAATTCCTGAAGTATATAACTGAATGCAACCTAACCTATGCATCTCCCATAGTGTAAAATTAAGCCAGATCAAGGAATTGTAGTCAGGGTTCCCATTCGCTTGCTCTGGAATGACAACAATGCTGGCGAGGCGTTTTGGCAGGGAGCCCAGATACGGCAAGGAGCCAAGCATATCCTAGGGCAGTCTCATCTGCTGCAGATGCCTTTCCTACTAGAGCCGCCCATGAGACCCAAGGCATGTTACCTGCTGCTTGAAGTTCATGGATGATGTGTGGCTTGTGCTCATTTCTCTTCCCCAAGACAGAGGTTCTCTGCTATGTATTTCTCCAACAGTTGAAGGTGGGACCATTCAAGTCTTCCCCCATCTCCAACCCCCCCATTGCCACTTCAGACAATATTATGACTGGTGCAGCCTTTCCTGCAGCCCCAGCCATGAAATTGTCCCTGGAAGACAAATAGTTCTGTATGACATATTCACAGGTGGCACTTTCCATGGCCTTCTGGATGTTTTAACTTTGTGCTCGCTTCCAAGCTCTTCCTTCTCTCCCTTTCCTCTCTTTGGAGCAGTCCTGCTTACTTCTCATCTACCTGACCCAGTGTGGTCACTGAAGGAGGATTCTGCTACTCCGTAGAATTGCTGTGCTGCTGTAAGGTCTTCATGTTGCTACAGCCTGGCATGTATTTTGACTTGTGTCATACTAGCTTCATAGGCCAACACTTCTGAAGTGCGAGGAGTAGGAAGAAGAGCAGTGAGAGGAAGTGGAAAATGCTGGGCCAAGAATTTACCTCATTCTGGTAAGCCTAAGAGGGTTCCACTGCTGGGGCTGAACCTTGCAGAAAGTACCATATGGGCACCAGCAGTTACCACTTTCTTACTGTTCCCGTGGCAACCTGCTGACGGTGCCAGAAATAGGCACAAGCTAAGCAAGTTACAGTTTAGGGTTTCATTGGGGTCCCATAGTCCAAAGGGGCCTCTCAGAATTTCAGTTTTCGCTTGTTACAGTTTCATTATCAGTTCATACCCCAAAGTCTCCATTAATTAAGCTATTCTGTGTGGCTCACGTGATCCTCATTAATTAATGTATGTTTTGTTACACTTTCTATTCACAGACGGTCTTTCCCTACCCCATTGTGGATATTTTTTTTTATGCTTGGCATTCTTTCCATGTTATATTTGCCAGGTAGAATCTCTAGAGTTTAATCGCTGTTAGCACTTTCCAAACAAAACTACTACAGCTTCTCAAAGCTTAACCTTCTCCTGTTTTAAAACTGCCCCTGCCAGCCAGTCCTTCCATTTCGTCCTTTAGCAGTGGTTCAGCCCACATCTATTTCATCCAAGCTTCATGGAGAGTGAGGAGACAGGAGGGTGATGGCCTCTCTGATGCTGTTGTAGTGGGCCAGCCAGATCAATAGGGTTGAGCTTCCAATGGTTTGCCACTGATTCTATTAGCACTGACACATCACCACTGACACAACCCTGCTCTAATGACAGACAGCTCCGAATATCTTTCTAGTTCTCCTTGAAGAAACAGTCTCACCTGGAGGGTATCTGGATATTGGCAGGCCACCAACAGCTGAGCCATGTCATAGTCCCTTTTGGTGCTAGTTTCTTAATCATCCAAAAATACAACCAGATACAACATTAGTTATAGGGAGTAGTTGTATATTCAAGATACATTCAAGTCTGTGGTCCAGGATGTGGTTGTTTATGGTGGTTATGTCTTGAAACCACCCTAGTTCAGGATACTGATGGATACCCATCAAATGTAGGCTTCTAGAGATTTTCTAGACCATCCCACTCCTCTAGCTCATGTTTCTTTATGGTAGTACCTTCAGAGAGAACGTCGCCCTGTCTTCAGGCAAGTAGTTTTGGCACAGATTGTTAGCAGCCTGCACGTCAGTACAATTTCTACTTTCCTTTCTTTCAGAGATTGATAGCCATTGGGATCAGCCAATACACAGCACCATTAACTGACCAAATGGGCTCTTTTCCCATAACTCTCTAACTCCCCATCAAAATAAATCCTGCGTTGTTTAATCTGACTAGGTGTAAGATGTTACAAAGAAAGGTAGGTAAAGCTCTGGTTTCATTTTCACCCAAGTGGAATGGCCACCATTACTGTTGGGGAAGAGTAGAGAGGAAGAAATAATGGCAGCCCACCTTCTGAAGCCAAAGACAGCAACTTTTGCATTGCTGACCTACCATCTGGAGAAGGCATTCATGGCTGGGCTTCATTGGCTAACAATGTTGTTGCTTAACACAGCATGGTTCAATTCATGACTGTGGTGGAATCCTTGACAGAGTAATGTGCAATTGACTGTGGTAATGGCTCCCTGTGTTCCCACCACATTAATTTATGGACTGCACACAGAAGGTGTCAGGATTTGTTGCTATGCCTGGTATAAGATCTGATATAGGTGTACACTGAATTTTACATCAGTTAGTTTCCCAACTGAGGGAGTAGATCCAGACTGGGATTATGATCACAAATTGCTGTAACTCATGATTGGGATAAAGAGCTGAAGGTATATATCTCATCATATATAGCTGGGCCCATGGTATATAATAGGCTTCCTTGAATATCATCATTGCTGTCATCTAAGCATAGTTAGCTACACAATGATTAAAACCATATGCTGTTTATGATTTTGTTTAAAACAGTACACTCATAGAATTATGATTTGTAATACAATATAATATGTTTTAGGATAACTCTGAATGAAATATGAGTTAAATTATTAAAAACTGACTTTATGTTTTCTATATAATAGATGTCAAATGTGGAAGAAGAAATGGAAAGTACATGAGTCAAATCTTAAGGCCAATTATTGTTTTTCTAATTAGCAATAATTTGGAAACGCCAGCTGGTACATATAGTAAATTCATATGCTTTCTCTTGTTATTATACTAAGAAAGGGCAAATCAAGTACAGAATCTCCTACTTGAGCAGGAGGCTGGACTAGAAGACCTCCAAGCAAATCTGGAAGCAAGAGAAACACTGAGGAAGAAGAACTAAGAAAAATGCCTGCATGGAGAGGCTTCCATGTGCATGTCTTACTGAATTTATCGTACATAATTATACAAAAATAATTTCCAAGTGAATTTGAGAGCCTCAGATTTTAACAGAAAACTTTCACAAAACGAACAATACTGACTTTATTTTATTTGACTTATTTACAGTTTTTAAGCATACCGTGAGCAATAAAATTATGGTATTTTTCTGATAAGCTTCTCTGAAATCTTAACTTGGGAATAGTCTCCTCTAACCATTGAATGTTTCTAGGTACAAAAATGCATCAATGGACACAGATAATTGAGATTTGCTGGGTCAATGTAACTGAAGAACATGGACAACATCTGAATAAAACAATATTTTCTTTAAAAGTTATTTCTGGTTCTTTTTTTTGCTAACTTATGGTTTTTGGCCAATGCCGTCTCCTAGACTTGGAATAAATATTGGTTCAAAGAGAGATGAACTTTACTTTCCCAGTGGTTTCTTAGAGAAAATCTGGCAGCTAATACTGTAATGCACGGCAATCCAACCTTCTGTTAAGTTTGTAAGTTACATGATTCATTGAAGAGTTACCGTTAACTGCTTTTTTTGGAATTCCTTACAAATTCCTATGTCTCTGGTAAATATATACATAAAAATGGTTATAATAGCGATAGCTATTGAAATAAAACTATTCTTGCAAAAGTTAACACTACCCACATTCCCAAAGGTGCTTTTTCAAAAGGCAACTGGACTTTGTTTTTGGAAAAAGTCCAGTTGCCTCTTGAAAAAGCATATTTGGGACAACCATGACCTGGTTGACTGAGAATCTCTGTTGACATATAGATACCAAATGTCGACTGTAATAGTTAACAATGCCAGGGTCACCCCAAGCAAGGCACAACGTAACCAAGGTCCATAGTAAACATCACTTCCCAAATTCTGATCTCTATTTGTTTTCCATCCTTGAGGTAATACAGCACATTTGGCCACACAAATTTCACAGATCAATCCCTACCCACAGTTAAACATACATGGCACACAAAGAAACAGAGAAGGACATGGAGCAAAATTAAAAATATCAGCAGGTCATCACTGGTAGAGTGGCTCTGTCACTGAAAGATTAAAGTCACCAGGCAGAATAAAATTCAACCAGGTGATTCTTGACAATCATGCAATGAAGGCATGCAATCCAAAATCCTCTATTCTGGAGTTGTGTTTTCTCAACACTCCTAGAATGCTTGGCAATTATGGCAAGTGTAAATGATAAAATGGTAGAACAATGTGCAGCATGTGGGGTTTTTTTTAAAGGAAGGGGAATAACTTTTAAGTAGGAAGGCACAAAAAGTTCCAAAATGGAATAACAAAAATCTGAGATACCTGCTTGTCTTGAAAGAATTTTGTTATTGTGGGAAACTCATGTGGGTGGGCTGTTGGAATGCAAAGGCAACGGGCCAGAAAAACACATGCACATTTGAATATCAAGGTTATATTTTGACATTGCACACCACAGCCTTGAAACTGAAAAGTGGAAAATATGGAATTAAAACCCTTTTAAGTTGTTCTCAACTTGTTATCCCTAGACGACAACCTAGTATCATGTTCAGACCAGTTCTACAAGAGCTGCCAGAATACTGTGCTTCACATCAGTACCTAAGTTGATACTTTGCCACAAAAATGAATGCAGTTCCAACATCTGGGTAATATGATATGGTGTGATCTGCACATTCACAGTTGTTGTGTAGGATCAAGCATGAAGGGCATATCATTTAATGGGGTGAAAATTAAATTTTGCATTTTTTTTTCAGTGAGGGGTTCGAAAAATATGTATTTTTATGCCAATAATTCAAATCTGTGGTTATTTTTGCAATTGCACAATGTTTATCTTGATATGGTATCTGATCATATACCCCAGAAGTGTCTGTTCCAATCCAAATACTGTTAACTTTATCTTCTCAAACTTACATCTTGTGCTAGAAAAATTAAAGGTTTTTTTTTATGAATCTTATCTAGCTAAGCAAAAAATAATCCATGCAATCATAAGCTAACATCAGAAAGCAATTATCTGAGTCACAAAAATGTTTAAGTGAGTTTCATCAAGTCTTGTTCTTTGACATCAGTCACTTATTTGATTCTTGGCCTCAGAAGAAGAAGATGGCGGCAACGGCGGAAGCATAGTTACATTGCAGGGAGTTAGAAGAAGAGAAAAGTTGCTATTATACTAAGATAAGCAATAGGAGGAGAGGTGGAGAGGAAAGATCATCAATGCCTCCTTAGGGGAGGGCGTGTTTCCAACCGCCCTAAAACGGGCGATGGTGCGCCCTCTCCTGAAG
>JANHFL010004583.1:406354-427901 GCA_032468155.1 Oxyrhabdium leporinum | reverse complement strand
GAAAGAAAGAAAGAAAGAAAGAAAGAAAGAAAGAAAGAAAGAAAGAAAGAAAGAAAGAAAGAAAGAAAGAAAGCTCTATGATTGTGAATGTCTAGTTATGGCAAAGACATATATATTCTGGGAAATTCACTTCAGCCATCCCATCCCATTCTGACTTCATTATCACTTTTCTCTTTTAGAACAGGATAAACTAAAATTAATAAGAACAATTAGAAGGAAAATGAATTAAGTATCAATGCTATTTCTATTGATATGTGTTGATTTCAGTGGGCCTTGTGTACCAAAGGTTGCATTTTAAATTTCATTTACTTTATTTTTTTTCTTTCTCCTACTCCCCCCTCCCTTTTGTTTGTTGGACTATACTTCTAGTGTGCTTCAAATGCCCAGCAGAAAAATGTGAGCTCTAGTTTTCACCCACTTCATTTATCTCTTGATCATACCATGAAGAGCCAGAGGAACTGGCTTAAAATCTATCCCCAAATCTCTCTTCAGATCTCTACACTGAACATAAAAATGGAGGCAAGACAGTCCTGAGGATCCCACACTCCATCTCTATGTTGGTAATCCTGAAGAGGGCGTCTGCCAACCAAAAATACTAAAAATGTTCCCCAAAGTAATTTGGGTGTCAATGGGTATACAACCTTTTGAGGTCATTTTTCGCCGGTAGGGCTGGAATATGTCTTAATTGGAGATTTGATCCATTATGAACACTGATGATGCACTATGTTGTCCTATAAGAATAATGGGAAATCTGCTCATCTGCACTAGAGCCTCTCTGTTGTCTTCCCTGGAGAAGTATTATGAGCCCAAGGCTAGAGAAAAGAAAAAGAAATGGCAGCGAGTGAGACTTAACAGAAATGCTCACGGTGTGCTTTGAATAAGGTCTTTTTGATAAGTATCTCCCTGGCTGTCCATATCTCCCTGAGGTCACTGAAACAAGCTCTGTCGTACAGTGTCTCTGTACTCTGCTTTGTAAATAAGTAGCTGGGAATAAAAAAAAATGTATTCTCACAGTATAAAGTGCTTATGGACAAGAGGAGGGCAGCCGATATGGAGCCGGATTAAGGAAGAGTCCTAAAAATACCTGAGATTATCCATTAGCCTCAGAGAATTCTGAGAAGAATGTTGGCCACAGAGGTGACAGCAGGCAGCTAAAGGTGTTAGATTGAACTTAAGGCGTAAGTATTAATGGCTATTGAACATGGCCTGTTTATATGAATCAGCAGAAAGAGTGGCTAGTGATACTAAATCACATTAAGCAATCTTCTATTGCTGAAAGTCCAGTAAGTATTCAAAAAATAAGATCTGAAGAGCAAAAGGAAAAATACTATAGAACCTAATATACCAAAGCAGATGGAATGGAGGCTGTGACATAGAAAGAAGTGTGTGTGTGTGGGGGGGGTGCGCGTCAAAGTTTCACTCAAAAGGGTCATAAGCTGGATCCAGGCCAGCCATGAATTCACCTGGGTGAGAGAGATGGAAAGACTACAATTGAGTTCTGTAAGCCCCCTTTTTAAAAATCTAAATAATTGTTCAAGTATTTAAAATCTCAAGGGATGCATTCATGCTTGATACACACATATGCTAAATTCATACCATAGAGTTGTTCTGAGGCTAAGAGTTAGAAAGCATGGAGAATAAAATTATTGCTGGGATTTTTACATCAATTTGTATCAGGATTGTTGCTGGAAGAGAACAGTTTCAGAAAAATGCAAAAAGTTTGCGAGGCTTGCAGCCAGAAAAATGAAAACTGCTTGACTATTCCAATGATTCTCATCTGAAGTTGTCTCTGCCTCTCCTATGAATGGATATAAAATGGCAGAAAAAGTAATAGGCTCTGAATCTCTGCCTCTTCAGATCCCTTGAACTCCAGTATGTATCTCTTTAAACCCTCCCTTAGCAAGATCTACCTGGAAGGAATCAGAAACAGAAAAAAACTTCAGGAAATATGTGTTTCTTTATTCACATCTTTGTATAAAGACATGATTTATACACAGCCAGATATCTCAGTTAAGAGAAGTCAGCATACGTAAGATAATAGGTTTAGCTGCTACCCCTCCCCCAAAAACACCATGCCCATTATGTCCACATAATCACAATTGGCTGGGTATTCTGAGTTACATTTTGAACATATACTATATGGAAAATTCCATGGTAGGAAAGATTGGTGTACAGTTTACAGACATTTATAATGTATATAGATTTTGAGAATGGAATGAAAATGATTCCGTAGGAAACCAAACCATCACTGCTATAGTACAGGTTTCTTCCTCGGTAAATCGGTTTGTTTTTCAAAACATAATTATAATAATTTGGAAGATTATTTTTATAAGTTATTATGAAGAGCATCATCATCATCATCATCATCATCATCAGTATGAAGGGCAGAATCCTAGTTTTACATTCTAAAGGTCATTCTGCAGGAAACTCCCAGATCACTGACCACTGTTGTAATAAAACTGAAATAACTTCAGCTTCTTGGACCATTGAACCCCCTATTAAATAGACCAAAGAACTTTATGCAGGATTTGCTTCTTATTTTTGTTCGACACTAAAGGATTATTTATTTCCTGGACATATGGCTATTGTATCAATAAATGTATTTCATTTTGTCTCCTTTCCATGATTGTGAACCTCAGGTGACTGTATAAGTTTTAATAAGGAAGTGTATTAATGACTAACACCCTGGATTGCAAAAGGAATTGAGATAAATTGGAAGATAGGAAAGGCCAGCTTAGACTCTATCATCTGTTAGCTATGTTTGTTTCCTGTTTTGATGAAGAATTTTTTTAAATTTTTTTTTAGTACTTTCTTATATTTATTGGATGGTGTTCTCATACTTTTGCACCAGCCAAACTTACAAGCTACAACTAATCCCAGCTTGGAGAGGATCCAGTTGTACCTGCTGTTGCATATTTATTGAAGACAGAAAGTGTGAGGTGGCATCCTTCATTCAGCGTAACAAACATAATTAAAAAAAAACAACAACCAGAAATTTAGCCTCAGTCCTATGAGATTGAAATATTTGAAGCTGGCTACATTTGCTGGACAAATCTGTTAAAGTTAGTGTTTCCTACATTCATTTTTTAAAATTCTTTCCACCTTACATAAATACATTTGCAACTTTTGATCTGCTCTTGTAAAAAAGATACTCTTAACCTTACTCAACTTTACTAAGAAGATTTAAAACGAAGATGAAACTGCTTCTCATTTTCAACTGTAACCATTTGAAACATTTGTCAGGATGCACTGGAAATGTTGGATTTAGGCTCAGTCTGGACAAGGCAAAGGTCCGATTATTTGCTGTAGCTTTCACTTTTCTGCATTCAACTGGTTTGATTCATAATATTACTATTACTGCTATTTAAAGGCCAGTGGGGCAATGTGATCATGACATTGTTTCGAGGGACAAAAAGAAGATTTCAGGACATAGTAGAAATATTTTTACTACTCTGCCACATTAAACTTATCAAAGAGCTCACGCATCTCTTTTCCCTATTTCCAAAGCCACAAATCAATGACAAATTGTATTTCTCCCCTAATTTTGCAACTCGGATGTGCAGAAAAAAAGAGACTTGGGCTCATATTTGGCTCTGAATTCCCAGATTGCTTCATTCTGCTTTAGAGAAATAGAGTTTATGGATTTTTTTCCCAAAACAGCACCTTTGTTATGGAATGCCTCCTTAGAAAGATTAGATCAGCTCCAATTTTTATGGCATAGTGAAAACAGAATGATTTCATCAGTTTTTAAACAGTTAATATTACTTTATTATTGGGTTTTTGCTTTCTAACTTTATTGTACTCAGGCTCCTTTTAGGTGCAGCTAATGAATTAGTTTCATTTAACTTCCATTCATTTTTCCCCCTTCAATTGTATATTAGTTTGAGCACCACAAAATAGAGGGGCAATTTATTAAACAAATGAATAAAAACTGTCATCAGTCCATACATGCTGGTTTTGTTGGATTCTCAAGTGGCAAATTAACAATTTCACAAAAAGATTTTACATGCACAATTTTCTTTATCTTTTTAGAAGTCATGAAAATATTATGGCCTTCCAAGCGTATTGTCTAGGCAATTAGCACTTCAGTGTGGCTCTTTATCATGTATTTATATCCTTCATTTATTCCAAAACCACTTTACTGGGTTTTCCCCAGTCTCATTGTACTTAATAAAGGATTAAGGTTTGCTGCCAAATTTTGCAAAAAAATAACAAATTTGGCAGGAAACTTCAGATTGTATTCATGAGAGTATTACAAAAAAGTGAGCTCAAAAAGAAATATCCGGATTCAGTGAGTTTTGGCATGAAATCAAAAATCTATGGAATGCATCAATTATTAATGCTCCTGGCTTGAACTGGTGTTCCGCAAAGACATTTTAAGAATGATCGAAGTAGAAACAGGCATAAAATCAACTGGATTTCTGATGTTAGTACTGAATGCTACTGACTTGGGTCCATAATACCTGTACACATAATACCTGTATACTGCACGAGCCAGAAAGAGGGCTGAGAAAATACATCCTGGACATAAACTGTTTCAACGTCTCCCCTCAGGATGCTGCTATAGGGTATTGCATGCCAAAACAACTAGACACAAAAAACACTGTTTTCCCCATGCCATCACACTGCTAAACAATTGCAACAGTGTTGTCTTATGCGTAAGGGTTTCTAATATGTAGTAGGGCTGTATTACTATTATTCTTCACGTCTTTCTTATTACCTAATCCATTGGTAACTTATGACTGTCACTTTTTGGTTGTATTTTATGATTTATGATTGTATTTTATGATTTATGATTTATCAGTTTGTTGGTTGTATGTACACCAACAGCTACTGCATTGGAAACAAATCCCTTTGTGTTCAATCACACTTGATCAATAAAGAATATTCCATTCCATTCCATTCCATTCCAGTGCAGTCCAGTGCAATGCAATGCAGTGCAGTCCAGTGCAGTCTAGTCTAGTCTAGTCTAGTCTAGTCTAGTCTAGTCTAGTCTAGTCTAGTCTATTTGCAAATTATATAAATTTATGTATTATAACTTCCTAAAACAGTTTTTCATTTCAGTGAAATTTTGCATCAATCCTGTTATATTTAAGAAATTGGACTGTAGAACATATCCTCTGGATTTGGTTCTCTTCTCTTCTGAGATGAGGATGAGGATGACAAGGATAATGATGATACACATTTGGAGAAGTCTCCTGTCATCGGTGTTGCTCAAACACAAGCAGAGGAAATAGTCCTGAAGATTCTCAAGACATAACTTGCTATTTGTCATAATATGGCATAAAGCTCTATGACAGGTGATCTAGGCTACCTCCCATTCTAATAAAAGAGACTAGTGCCTGCAACCTGTCAAATAAGATAATATTTTACCACTATCTTGGATTCGTTTGCCTATAGTTTTATTTTTTGTAACAATATTTAAACATGACCTTTCAGTCCTGAACTATTGATCTCTATATTTCTCTGTCTTATGAATAAAGACATGTTGTTACTTTCTTTTTAAAAAAATAAAATTAGGAAAGGCTCACCACTTTTAAGTAGTCTAATTCTTAAATATTACTATTTCTGCCTACCTTTGTCTAGTATGCCATGTTTCTATTAAAGAAAAAGTACTTATAAAATAAAGGAAAAAGAGAGAGAGAGTGATGGCAACTTAAATTAGTGCAATATGTTTATACTGAGATTTAAACACAAGTTCTGAAGATTTAAGACAGTTAGAAATGTTTGAGATCTATCTTGGAACTACAGACTATTTCTCACTTCAACACAAGAAATCTTGCACTCTCTAGATGAACAAATTTGCTACTTTTGCTTTCTTCTACATCAACATGTTCTAAATCTCACATTCCTTCCTGTTTTCAAGTCATTTACAGATATTGAGATATACTTATCAAATCTAAACCAAAGGAAATTCTCATATCCCCCAATATTATCTTCCTGAGTAAGATATTCATTTCTTTTCTTTGAGCTGGGATGGCTTTTTAAAAGTGCTGGTTAAGCATTTCGTTCAGAAGCATGGATTGATACCTTTAAGAAAACGCATTTTGAACTTTTCAATTTGAAAAACAAGTATGTCTGGAAATGAGCACAATAGGTATAAAACAACACATCCTTCTATCTTGATGACCTGTTATAGCATGGAAAATACAGGTCAGGGTTGATCCAGCCAAAGTGGAAAAAGAATTATTTGGAGAGAACTGCATTATAAAGGACCCTGGGAGAGATTTCTTGTTTAACTATTTCTTTTTGTAATGCTGTCCAGTCCAACAAAATTTCAAAAGTAAAGGTCCAAAAGAAGAGAGAGCAGCAAGACCCCATCAGAATTTGGTACCTTAGACTAACACATTTCCTCCCAAAAGATGAACCACTTTATGTCATTTTTTTTTAAAAAAGGGGAATAATTTTTAAAACAACATTCATACACACACACACACACACACACACACACAAAAATACACACACACACACCCATGTGGATGGTATGTGTATAAGTATATGTATATGTATGCATATATAACCGTGCCTATCTATATTCTCTTTTATGATGATGTGTGTGGCAAGACTAACAAACTCAAGCAAATCAGAACTCTGAGACTTGGCTCCTTCTCAAAGGTCTTCTTTAATGAGTACATCATATCAGCACAGCTTCAATGGAAAACCAAATCTAACCCTTTCCCATGGTTACAGTATAATTAAACTAGAAAACAACTCCATCCCCAAGTGTCACAGTTGACCAATTGGGTTAATTGGCGGGCTCTTCGGGCACCCTTTCCCCAACCTTATCTGTTGTCAGTAGAGATGACCTTGGTTCTCATGAGAAAGCTCTTTGTTGTGTCTAGTAATGCATTCCAACCTCCTTCCCCCTCTGCGTGGCAACTGAGGAACAAAAATATGGCTGCTGCCAGGTTCAGTTCAAAATTGACAGTGTGATGATGGTGATGCACAATTGGGAGTAGTGATAGCAACACTGACTAGAGCTCCAGATCTTGTTCCTTTTTGCCAAATGTGTTGCAAAAGGCTTTTGAGAACTCCTGTGTTCACTGTTGTATTCTGAACAATTATTTCAATAGACCTTAAATCCATGCTTCACTTCATCATCAAATTTAAGCTTATTCTTAAAATTACGGACATGCCAGACTGCTTCAATTAATTATACTTGAAATGCAGGCTGCACATTTCTGCATATTACTTCGTAATGATCTATAGAGATGATCTAATTTTATTGATAAGTTTCTAACTTAGGAATTCTTAGCGCAATCAATATTTAACATGGCAAAATTATAGGAAAAGCTCAAGTGACTTTTCTGCATAGACATTGAGATCACTGTTTTAAATATTCTAATGCCGTCCGTGTCTCATTTGCAATAGAAGGAAGATGGGAGTATCATCTGAAAGATACTTTTCAAATTATTGTCTCCTATTACAATCAATTGACCAGAATAAATGAAGAAAAATTGACAACATTTGCTAGAGATTGCTTCACTTTCCAATAAGCTTCCACTCTCAAGTGTTTTAATTTATTTTTGTATTAATGATCTGACTGTGGATTCTCTCTACCAATATGGATCAAAAGACGTTCTAATGATCAGATGACATTAGAGACACCTTAAATCATTTTTTAAAAGCAATAGATTCACTACTATCCCAATACCAAAAAGAATTCCTCAAAGTGCTGCTGCTCAAAGCTATATATCTAGCATCTTGAGCCATGGTGGTGCAGTGGTTAGAATGCAGTACTGCAGGCTACTTTTGCTGACTGCTGGCTACCAGCAGTTTGGCAGTTCGAATCTCACTGGCTCAAGGTTGATTTAGCCTTCCATCCTTCCGAGGTCAGTAAAATGAGGACCCAGATTATTGGGGGCAATAGGCTGACTCTGTAATATTGCTATTGCTATCTTCCATTCATAAAAGTATTCCTATTTTGTATATCATATTTATATGGCCAACCACCTCACATGATGTCTCTCTGGATGGCATTCAAACAAAGAAACCATAAAAAACAATGAACATAATTTTAAAAATATTCAGGAAGTACAGAATTTAATATTATTATGGAAAGGCTCTTAAGAGAGAGTGTCAGATTGCGTACAATGGAACCACCTCACCATTCCCATGCAAACCCTATGCCTGTTGACACAATCATGTCAGTAGGTAGTAAACGGTGCCAGATACATGATACAAGGAACCACTTCTGCATGAGCTCCATTGGTTATCAGTGTGTTTTTCTGGGTGAAATTCAAGGTGCTAGTGGTTACCTTTAAAGCCCTTATATGGCTTGGGAACACTTTTGATCATCCCAATGTTGGACTTTCTTAATATCAGAAAAGCCAATCCCAAAACCTAATGATGTGAGAGGAAGAGATTGGATATACTGGAAGCACAATAATTTAGTAAGATCCCATCCAGGGTACATTTTGTGTTCTATGCTAAATCTACGTTCGATTTAGATTGATGATAACTGGCTTGACAGGATGATAGTTACTATTATGACTTAATCTGCTCCAAAGAACTTGTAACAAACCAGTGTTGTTGAATGCATGGTGTGTGCTTGTATTTTCCTTTCTGCCTTTTTAAAGGAATACCTTATGAATATGATGCCATACCAAGAAGATAAATGTAAATGATATATCTTTGAAATTAAGATCAATGTCTGAGGAATTCACAGGAGTTCCTGGAGATTTCACCTTTAAATGTTATAATGCTGATCATCATCCATTATTTTTCTCTATTGAGCTCATGGGGTTAACTTTAGGATAACACTGTTTGAGCTTCCACAAATCAACAAGGTTTCAATATTAAGTAAGTCTTCAATAAAAACATACTGCATGGGATGGCATGGTTAGAAGACATGCAAAGATGATTTGGCAAGGCAATACAGAGAACCTTGTTACTTACAGTCTCCTAAAGATAATATTTCCTTCTTCCCAAGGGTATGGGGAGGGGGGAGCATGGCAGGAGAAAGTGGGAGCTACCCAAGCCTGATGAGACAGAAATATTAATTTGATTTTATTGTATGAAGTTTGACTAACGGGGCACATGAATAAATCTACAGCGTTAAACGGTTACATTTTCTGCCAGGAATAGGTTTCCATGGCAACAGCAACCTATCATGTTTTCAGGAATTTCATTAGCCCAGCACAGAATGAAACAAAAGGAGAGATGGAAAAAAAGATTTCTTAAGTTATATATGACACTTTGCTAAAAGAAAATAAAAATTGTGACCTTTTTTTAAAAAAAAAAGAAAAGAAAAGAAAAAAAGGGAAGGGATGCTTTTTCAAAATGCACATCATTGCCACTGTACAGCTAACAAAAAGCCTTCCTCAAAGGGTCAAAGAGGCAATTAGATGCAAGCCATCAGGTAATGCAGGCAATAAATTAAAATCGAGTCTCTGGTGTCTCAGTAGTCAAATGAATCCATTTGCACACAATTACTGATCAGAGTTGGCTCTTGTCCCACCAGATGGAAATGTGGGAAAGGAAGAGCTAGAAGAACCAGCTTGGCCTAAAATGTAGCATCTGATCGATATAAACAATTGAGGAGGGAGGATTTGGGATGAACGGATCTTATCCTGTATCATGCATTAAATCTATAGAGTCTCCATAAGGAGTATGCAAAATCTGGTGTTCTCTGTTCCTTTTCGTTCACAGTGAGAACATATTTGGCTCTGAGTGACAGGTGGGAAGCTGGAAGAAAACTGAAGTGGGATTTTATTCAAATTAAAATTACATTTAATCAGATACAGTTTTTACGCTCTTTCAAAGCATAAGCTCTTTCACACTAAAAATTGCAGATTGATTATCATCTTGGAGGGCTTGTGGTGGTCAGGAGAGGAAGCTTGAGGTCAGGAGTTGATCACTGCTAAAGTAAAGATTGAAAACCAACCTATGGCCCCAAAATGGTAACAGACAATGGGAATTTGATTTTCCTGTTCTAAGCCATAACAGATAACAGATAACAGATTTACAGAGTTGGAAGGGACTTTGTAGGTCATCTAGTCCATGAGATTCATGGCTTCAGCTTACTCTTATGGAAGGCCTGATTTCCTTAAGCAGTGGTGATTTGTTTTCCTCCCATTCAAACAGCGCCAGTGCATATGTGCGTATTGCCTGTGTGTGCGTGCGTGCGCACATGTGCACGCATGTGCATGCATGTGCATGTGTGTGTGTGTATGCAGACAGATCCAGAGTAAGCTGACTTTGAGTCTGGTTCTTATACTTTGAACTGGGGTTGTTGATAATCTGGCTGTTGCTGCTACAAAGACTCATGAGAGCAAACGTCATAACAATGAACTAACAGTACGTATATTCTGTGTTTTGATGTCTTATGTGGGAATATCCTGTATGGATGATTTGTTGTCTGAGGAATTCAACAATTCATGCTAGAAAATGTGCAGGCTGTTTTAATCAAAAGATGAAAGTGATGTAGGTGATTGACCCTCCAGTCTGGTCTACAACAGGGGATAACACTAACTAATGAACTTCTGGATAAGTTCAATGCCTCATGCGTTTTCCAAACAAAACAATAAATAAATAAATAAAGACATTTTTATCCACCTATTGAGTCCTTCCCAAGGTAGATGTTGTTTGATGAAGTTAAAGTTATTATGATGATGATGATGGTTGGTCACATAGCCAGATGTTTAGATTTGGCATGTTAATCCATTTATCAAGTCCTTACCAATGATTATTATCATTATTATTATTTTCTGATGGTCATAGAAGGCAGAGATAACTTTGCCTTTATCCATTGGGATTTAAGCATTGCAGCACACTGCAACTTGAACTGCAGTATACAGTGCAGACAATTTGAAGAGGGTAGGAATGGTTCTTATAACGCAGTTTGAAGGCCTCTTTCTGGCTTTTGGAACAGGAAATGAGAACTATTGGCCACTGTTTCCAAAATCTGAGGAAACATTTTAAACCAAAAATATTAAGGCAGATCATTGAATGTAAAGCCCAACCCAAGAATTATATACAAGGCCCAGAATTCCCAAAAAGATCCCACCATTATTTTTATTGATAAATTAAATCCTGAAACTGATGCATAGACAATCTGAGGAGCCTCCAGAAGGTAGCAGCTACACCAAATGCAAGTCTTAGAAGCAGAGAGAGAGAGAGAGAGATGCAGTTCCAGATGAAAGCATTACCCAGATCTGTTTCACAGCCTTGAACGATACTGCAACATTGCTTGTCTATAAATAAGAACTGCAGCACTTGCATCTGAATACAGTGGCAGGACAATTCGATTGTTGCAGGAGATCCAGCAATGCTGAGCAATTATCTATTATTATCTATTATTAGGTAGTAATAATAATAATAATATATACTAATACTGGACCTGCTACTTGTCCAGCTGTTAAAGTTGTAGAAAGGTTTGATAAAGGAAGAATTATCTTCCCTATTTCCCTCTTGCTTACAAATTGCCTGCTTCTGAGAATATGAATTATTTGGCCATTGTGTAAAGAAATTGTTTAACTAGGCAAGCAGAGTTAATCCTCCTATCCTTCCACAAGGGCCTGAAGACCTGGCTCTGCTTGGGGACCCAATAGGGGAATACCACACTGTGGTGGCTGCTGGACTATTAGCTGATTCCAGCTCCGTCCTGCACTCCCTGCTCCTCCTCTGCCCATCTTTTAATTCATATTATTGTAGTTTCCTTGTTTACTTTATTGTTTTATTGCTGTGCTGTTGTTGCTGTGTTTACATTTTTTTAATCATACCCCCATTTCTACTGTTGTAAGCTGCCCCAAGTACCCCCACAATGAGGAGGGCAGCCAATAAATTTAACAAACAAGCATAGTTCTTGGGGAGAGATTACAATACTGATGGAAATAATTTAAAAAATCATGAAGTGTATTTGATTACTAAACCAGAAAGAGTCAAGCAGAGTTTCTTTCATCCCAAGACTTTGAAACTTCATCAGGAGACCGAAGAAGCTAGCAATACTAAAGATGGCCACAGGTATTTCAGCTGCTAAGAAGGGCACTGGGATTTAACTGAGGGATGATTTTGTTTATACCGATGTTGAATGGAAAGAAGGATCTCTTGCACAATATAATTACAAAACTATCAGCCTCTTTTGTGTGGCCAATTCATTTTCAATGAGCACCCTGGAAAGAAGGATGCATTCATTGACATGGCTCCTGCTTAAACTAATACCGATAGTTGCTTTAGATCAGGGGTGTCAAACTCAATTTCATCCAAGGCCACATCAGGGTTGTATTTGAACTCAGGAGGGTTGTCGGGACATGGCCAGAATGGGCATGGCCAGCTTGACATCACTTGTATTGGGGCACCTGTGGTGGCCTGAGTGCTCTGCCTGTGAAAACAGGCTCCTGAGGTGTGTTTTCAGTTGGGACGGCCTCCTGCAACCCTCTGCAAGTGAAAATGGAGATCGGGTGGGCCACACATAGCCCTCGTGAGGTCCCAGTTTTCAGCTGGGTTCCTGCAACCCTCTGCCAGCAAAAATGGAGGTCAGGAGGCCGTGCACTTTTTTGCTGGCAGAGGCTCTGTAGGCCAGTCCTTTGCTGTTCCCAGGGCAGGCCCGTGGGCCAGATCTAAGTACCCCACAGGCCAAATCCGGCCCGTGGGCCTTGAGTTTGACACCTCAGCTTTAGATCCTAAAAGTGTAACAACAGAAGCTGGAGGAGGGTGGGAAGCAAGGATAAAGATGTCATTACATCTATGCTTACATTAACATCTCAGAGAGTGAAATAAAGGAAATACAATGTTTGACTTGAGATCTGATGACAGTGCAAGGAGGAAAAAGTCCTCAGCTACAAATTTGCATGGCCATACTCTCTGGATTTCTTTGGTCATCTGCTGTACTGTGTTAGCTGAACAAGGTTGGGCCCCATATGGTGCATAGCCTGAATAATTTTCGCAAGGAAAGCAACTGAAGTGAAACTGGCTCAGCTAGAGGACTGGACATAGATTGTCTAATCAGTTTCATTGCGCTTTAATGGATTCAGTTTCATTTAAGTGTGGATCTTATTTAAAACAGACTTAAACTCCTATGTAGTTGGGCAAGCTTTTATTAGATGCTGTAATTTTGAAATATCTGTAGGCTTTAGAATCTGACATTTCGATAGTAAATTTGAATTTAAATTATTTATGCTATGAAAAGAGCTAAAAACCAATATGGGCAAAAGGGGAGACATGTTCTAAGCCACAGATCGTAAACTAAGTTAGTTTGCTTAAAAATCTAAATGGAAGGAAATTCTTCCATATCTCTGGAGGCTAGTAACTAACTCATCAAAAGGAAGCCAATTTCTTAGGGAAGTATAAAAATGAACTATGAAGCAGCCTCTACAGAGAAACAGATTCAAGGCTTATTATTGCCAATAAAAATAAGGTTCTTTTTGATCCACAGGTTTCTGATGCATTACAGGAGAGGGGAGAAGGAATTCACTGTGATAATGTGTTTGTGAATAGTATAATTTACATCATCATCATCATCTTAAAATGATACCTGTACATCCTGACTGTAAGCAGTTCTGTTTGACTGTAACTGTCCCCTGAATTTTGATAAACTAATTTGGCCAGGATGTTAATTTTTTCCTGCCAACTGCAACCTTGTTACTCCTAACTGAGACAGATTATTTGTATAGTTTTCTTCTCACATTGCTTGCTGTAAGTAAAGCTGAAGATATTATTAGTCTTGAATAAATATAATTTATTACATTTAATGTAAATTATACTTAATGACTGTTTAGCAGAATCAGGCCCAAAATTTGTAGGAATTCTTAATCTGGATTTCTCATTCAAGTTTCTCACTTAGCCTTTTAGCTAAGATCAACTGGGCACTTAGTGTTTCTTCTGTCTTTTTTGCAGGAAATAATTAAATTCTGCTTGAAATATGTGCTTGTGGGCGTGCAGTTCAATACTGGAATAAATTTCCTTCTATCATACAGGGGGTGGGGGGGAAGACATTTGTATGCTACAGGCATGCAAGGGATTCTTTTAAAAAACCATATAAAGGGCCAAAAGTAGGGTAACCCCCCCACCCAAATTCTATTCTGAATTATTTTCCCAATCCTTTTCTGTTTGCTTTATTTCCTGTTGCTTCTCTGCCTCCACACATAGGACAACTTTTAAAAAGGATGAATGTGTAGCCCATTTTAATGTTATTAAAATTCTCAGAAATGTGCTGAAATATTTAGCTTCATTTCATTCCTTTATATTCTGTTCCATTTTTTTCCTCAATAGTCTCCATTTTCTTCTCTGCAAAGTGTTAATGAGTTTGAATCCAGACTAGGGGCTTCAAAAGAACACGTTCATAATGTTTGTTCTCATTATTTACTATCAGAATAATTATTTTATTCCCTTTTGTCTATGGCAGTGTTACAAATTGTGTGAATTCATTGCTGAGGCTACAAACCTTTACATTCTTCCTGAGAGTAAACTCTGTTAATCACAGTGGGAACTGTATAAACAGGACTGCACTGTGAGGTAATCTCCATAAGAATATGAGAAGTATATGTTGCTTAGTATATGAGAAAAAGCAAACTGGCTTGGACTGTAATTCTTTTTCTCAGTATAAAATGAGCAGCTTCCTAAGAAGTTGAAAAGAGGGCTAACAAAAAATAAAATGAGAGGAAGACCACAGAAATTGTGCCTGAAATCAGCACAAAAGTCCAGAAGGGCTGTCTTATTCATCTCAAAGGGATAAAAAAAAAAAGGCATACTGTATGTCTATAAAGTCACACTGTCAGTTCTGTCTATTTTGGGGTGGTTTGGCCTTCAGATGTCATTGTGTTTCAGGACATCTTCCTAGCCTTTAGCCAGCCTTGTGTCTCTCCTGTGAGAAAAGACATTGCAGGGCACTGCAAAGGCTGAGCTGAGATTTCAATTATCTTTAGGCGATGAAGAACAATGGGGAAGGAAGGAGAAACTGATGGCTTGATTCAAACAGAGGTGCACATTCTGTGTGCTGCCTGCCAGCTTTTGATCTGCGTTTCTCTACATTTTGAAATAGAATGCAGAATAATCTTTCTAGTTCTGAATGCATCATTAGGACAGCACCTAGCTTCCCTTACCTCAAAAGTCCTGGTTTCATAGCACTTAGTGGCTATGCAGTCCAAGTTGGATTTAAGGATGAAGAATCATAAGCATGGAGATATAAATAGATCTTAAAGGGACACATCAAAAGCCAACCACCGGGTACAAACTAAGCAGGCAGAGACAAAAGTCACCTTGTGACATTTGTCCTTATTTTGTGGATCTATACATATTCAGGAAATCAGATTTGCTTCTGTTTGCTCAACAGGCATTTCTTTTTAGGTTGTTGGGAGAAGGTGACACACAAGTGACTCTCTTCCTAATTTATTAGTTATCTATGATGCAATTGTAGAAAAGAATGTGACAACAAATTCCCTGTTCTGAGTTCTGGCAAACTGGTTGTATTAAAAGAACCTAGTAATTTTGCATTTTTCCCAGTGTGCTGATACTTTTCCCAAGTACTAGAGACATTGAGGGGAAATATAGGAAGCCAGGAGAAAATGGTAGTCCAGTGTCCATTTAATCTACAGCATTGTCTGGAAATATGATCTCTTTATTTAAGTTTTTAAACTATGAAAAAGGTGTTTTGTAGAAAGAGGATTGTGGGTTAAAAGGAGGAGAAGGGGGACGATGGAGTGAGGCATTCACATCCCACTTCTGTCTTTTTTTCCCACATAAATAACTTTAAAGGTTGTAAGGGTCCAATGAAGTGGAAGGGGAGAAATGTATCAGCAGGGAAAATATGCCAGTGTATCCCCATTCCATCTGCCTTAGCCTGAAGGATAATTCATCTTGGATTATGTGTCCTCTACAAGTAATTTCTTGAACTTCCTCTCAAAACAAACATTCTAAACAAACTTTGATGTTATTCTTTTCTTTAGAGGGGCAACTTTTTATGCTCCCTACAATACCGGACATGGGGCTTTTAGAAGCTGAAAATCTTTCATTCCACTGATAGTGAAGAAGATCCATCCTAAGAAAGAGAGAGATTTCTTCAGGACCACGAGGTAGCAGCTTTCTGCCATAGTGGTCATATTGCTAGATGTATCAAAAACTGGATGGTTTGTCAACATGGCAAACCTAGCCAAAAGAATAAAGAACGTTACGCTTCTGGATTACCTTGAGGTATTCCAAAATGGAGCCGGGAGCTGTGCTAAAGAAACTGAGAGCTGTCTGTGTAAATTATTTCCCAGTGAAAGGTACAAGGGAAAAAGAAAAGCAGAGATCATCTTGAGTTGGGAGGGATCAGGAAATGTCAGTTTGGATCACCCACTCCACTTCCATCCCACATGAGACTGCCTTGGGAGAAAAACACATGCTGCCCTCATTTGAATGAATCCTAGGGTAGCTTTCCAGTAATTGAAATTGTAAAGCAAAATATGCCTCCATTTTAAAGAATGAAAAGCTTTGATGCAGAGCCCTCTAGTTCACCTAAAGTGTCTTGCAGTGCTCTCTCTTTATTATTTAGCCTGGCAATTGTCCCCTCAGTCAAGTAAAGGACAGAGGCAACATAATATTCCAGGCTGCATTTTGAATGTTCAAATAAAGATAAAAATTGCCTCTTGGAACAGGAAGGAAATTCCAGTCAATGAGTACATGTTGTATAATCAGTTCAATATGTGACCCAGGTCTCTGAGAAACCTGCTTGTGACTGTTCCTTATTAGAGGCGAATGACAAGCCATTTAAAAAACATAAACTTTTGCCTCTTTTCTCTTGGGAGGCCGCACAATTAGCAGGGCCATTATTTATCTTTCTTTGGTTGAAAACTGCCTTGGCTTTTCTTTTCCTGACTTTTCCCACTGATATTAGCCTTTATGCAGGCACACTGGCAGCCTTGTACTGCTGGAAAAAGTACAGAGTGCTACACAGCAACAAGCCTCATTATAGAAAATGGCTCAATCCATTCCTTTTTCCCCAGTAGCAGCCTTAACCAAACCAATCCTCATTTAACAGAATACCATTGCACCATAAGAATTACAGGTTTTTAATGTGCCTGGAAAATGACAGGTAATAAATTAAAGGATCGATCTGGAAACCAGGGAGATATGAGTTCTACTTTCAACTAGACCAAAATTCTGCCCCTCCACTTCCACTACAACAGGGAGAAAAAAGCACATAATAAACACAGTTACTTCTTGGACTTTCCTGAATACAGAAATAGGCTGACTTCTGGATTTTTGTTTTCTTCTTCTCAGTCTAGCTAACAACCATGAGATTTCCTAGTGGGTTCTCGCACAAGTGCTAACCAGGAACAGTTGCTGCTTAGCCTTGCAAGATCAGTCAATGAGAGCTAGGTGTTGCCATCCATTGTAGCTTTTCTGTGTGATACAAACATGCAAATTTGTGTGTGACTGGACTTCTTTGAGCTAGACAATCAGTACTGGGCAGCACCGCATCTTTCACACAGAATGGTAAGAGAGCTAATATCACAACCCTCTGGCTCTGATACAGACTGGAAGGGAATAAAGGATGTAGATAAACCAAGATTTAACAATTTACAGGCACCAGAGTCAGTGGACTACATGTGATCCAAATATCTTATGCAAACCTTTTCCCCTTAATTTATAGTTGAAATGTAGTGGGAAACAACACATTCATTATTCTATTGGGGGTTATAGACTGTCCATATGTATAGTGTTGTTTTTGTGACACTCTCAAAGCATTTTTTAAAAATATTACTTTTAAGGATCCTTTTCCTCCTGGCCCAGCCCATTTTATGTGTTTTGGGGGGATGGATCTAAGCCTCGGTAGACTACTCAATGTTCTAAGTTACAAAAGGATTGATCACCCAGCCTTTTCAAGTTCTGCTGAAAGTCACGTTGTTGCACAGGGCAGTGGATTGAATGTTAGATGTAAAAATATGTTTTAAATGATTTGTTTTTAATGCCATTACATTCTAATTGAATGCAAGCCCCAGGTGGAGGAAAGGGATTGTGTTTGTGGCTGCAGTCTTGAGTTCTGAGATGGACAGTTCCTTCTGTCTGATTTCCATTTCACATTCATTCAATCCAGTGTACAAAGCCTTCCATATAGCTCTCCCTGTCTCTTTGTGGGAGGCAAATGTGCTGCACTTTTCAATAGGGAAAATGGAAGCTATTGTGATGTGTATCCATAGACATTCATGGCCATCTCTTTTATAGACATCTCAGGAGACCTTCGATACATTCATTCCTTCAATGCTTCAGACAGCAAATGAAAATAAGTGCCTATTCACAATACAGCTTGAGCAAGTTTCCCTGCTCAGAACTGTATTTTTAACTTTGAATTATAAAGAGAGAGGGAAGTTAAGACAGGCAGTACTTAAAGGACTATACTGGGTCAAGGTCAATCCCCTTCTGAATTTCATTTGTTGTTGTTGTTAATACAGTAATGATTTCCCACCAGCCCTTTGACCACTTTCTCTTCTCCATCCTCTCCTGCTTTCACAAATTTAACAAGTTATGGAGCAGGGAAAATTGGGAGGTGGAATGAGGTTATTATTAAAATAATGAATAAACACTATCCTGAAAGAAAAGTTTAGAATACACGCAGCAAAACATTAATTGCACCAAATGCAAGGTTTTCTTTTGCTCTTTTGATTCATTTGCTAAGAGAACTAAAAATAGGGAGAATGCAGAATGGTAGCCAGGCTGATTCTTTCACTGTAAAGCTAAAAGAAAATATGGAATAAGCTGTATGATTTCCATTACTAATAGGCAGCCGTCCTCTCAAAGAAGTACTGTATGATTCTTCTTCCTATTGAAGAAATCTGACAAACATTGCTAAATTTGAATAACTTTTAATTATTCTGTGCACAGAAGGTGAGACTTTGGGGAGCTTTCATAAGTGCATATTTTGTGCCTCTGAGTCTAACCCTCAACTCCTACATCAATAAAGATCTAGCTATAGAGACCTTTATTCCTGCAGTTATGAATTACAAAGAAACTAAAGAAGTGTCGAGGGAGAAAAAAAATCCTCACAGAAATTCTCTTTTTTCTATCAAAAAGCCCAAGAAGAAAAATATTTTAAAATGGCTCATTTGATTTAATGGGAATGTAGAAATTAAGAATGAAAAACAGAGAAGGGGGGGTGAAGGCATTATGGGTCAATAGTATGACATGCAGAGGGAAATTGTGCCATCAAAGAATCAATCCTATAGCTAGAAAAGCCATGGTTAATGGGTCTTGGAGCTTAAGCAGCATTCCTGCTTAAGATTTCTAACACTGTTGCTGCAGAGAAATCTTCAACTAATTTGAGAAATCCATGCTACATCTGATGCACCTACATTTGCATCTAATTTTCTGTGTGTGGGAAGATGAGAAAATAAAACAAGAGCTGAACTTGGTCTTATTCTTTGAGAGAAACAGAAAACAAGAAAGTCATAGTGTTTGTTTGTTCAGCAGATTTACTTAGCTGCCATCTCAGTCCAACTCAAGGCAGTATAAAATTAAAAGAAAAATGACATTAGTAAAGAAACATATTAAAATACTTTAGAAAAGTGATACCAAGGCAATATACCTGTAGTAAAACTCAAACTGGATATCTTGACAACTTGCAAGAAAAAAAAGTGTCATAATCAAACTTCTGATAAGACAATCATATGTTTATGTAAAGAATGAGAGCCCAGCACAGAATCAGTGCTGTATCTCACCCATTGGAGTTTTAATAAAGCCTTGATTCCCCCACCCACCCACACTTGAAATTATCTTTTTGTACCCAAAAGCCCAAGGAGGAAGAGAAACAAAAATGGCTCCTTTGATTTAATGGGAATGTAGAAATTAAGAATGAAAAACAGAGGAAGAGGTAAAGGCAACTTGAATCAATAGTATGACATGGAAAAGAAAATTGTATCATCAAGGAATCGATCTTATAGTTAGAAAAATTGGGGCAATGAAGAGGTTTGAGTAAGGATCTACAGTGAATGTCCCGGTCTCTGTTACATGAATATACAAGAGAAACTTGCAGTCGAGTACTTTAGTCTGTAGGAGAAGCTGCTCAGCTTGGTAGCATTTGGTAGAGCAAGCAAGTAGTTTATGGTGGAGGGAGGACAGGAAATCTATGATATTGGCTGGTTTCAAATCAAGTCAATATTGTAAATTAGCATATAATGTAACATAATACCAGAGATATTCAGCCAATGGGAGCTAAACTGTGGTTACTGTTGCTTATAATCTCCTTATGGAAGTCTGGTGGATAGGAACCCCTAGAATTTGCCTGAATCTGTTACTGTCCAGTCTAGAATTGAGAATTCTTCCATGCAGCACTACCACTTTGGAATTTAAGAGTGTGGACTGTACAAAAACGTTATACTAAAAAAGCAAACGCTGTGAAGCAGACATTGAGCTGTTGGTTTCCACCTTTTATGGAGAAATATCCTTGATCTTGTCTATGCAGATTCTCCGTCATTGAGGTCATGGTTGTCCCAAAGGTGCTTTTTCAAGAGGCAACTAGACTTTCTGGTTTTTCTTTGAAGATGTTTAGCTCTCTCTGATAAAGCTTCTTGGATGAGAAGCAAAACGTCTTGAAAGAAAAACCAGAAAGTCCAATCGCCTCTTGAAAAAACACTTTTAGCACATCCTTGAACGTGGTACAAATCTAAAGAATATTCCAGATGTTTCCTTCTGTAAAGGAACCTGAGAACAGAACTGATTTAGACCTGGAACTTCTGGGCTGACGTCACAGCGGAATCGACGCAGGGGAACGGGGCTCCGTATCCCCTCATCGAGTCTTCTCCACTGGAAGGTCCCCTGAGGGGCAAAAGTCACCCTGTAGGGGTGACTGATAAGGAGGGGCACCCTGCAGGTCATGGTGGCTCTCCTGCTTGAACCGGGGTTTTCCCTCTACACTGACGATGAAGAAGAGGTGGCCATAATGGCCACCGCACAGCTGTGACAGCTCACAGGAACCAAGATTGTACTGGAGTGGTGAGAGTGGGCAGTGAGCAGAGCTGGGTGAGATGATTCTTTAACCGTGTTTAGGATTGGATCCCAAAAGAAAATTAATCCAAAAAGGGGCTCTTTGGAATGTTTCTTAGTGGCACTTTAAGAGATTAGAGCAATCAGACACCCAAACAGGAAATAAATTACAGTTGTAAAATATAGAAAGATGTTATTGCCATGACCCTGAATTGGCATTTTGAAATGCTGGATATGTGATGGTTTATGAAACACTGAACTGGAGATTCTGTTTGAACTATTTTGAAATTAATTATCGGCAAAATAGCTTTAAAGTGAATTTTTAATGCTGATTTTTGGCTAAAAGTGCCATCTACTGGAAGAATGGATACAGAACATGTCATACTCCTACAATAACAACCTTGAAAAACTTTGATAAGAGAAGAGAAAATAGCACCTGGAGATCTGCTGTATCATTTACTGTCCCAGACTTATTTATTTTATGATGTTTAAAGGAATAAACTTGAAAACCCTGGAAAATATCTAATGGGATGAACTCTAAAGATTGGAATTAATTAGCAATTCAAAGAATGGACTTAAAGAGCAAGTTTGGAAACCCCTTGGATGGTACAAACGGAGCTTATTGACTAATTGTGGAACTATAAAGAAT